>MJUU01040069.1:4294-24347 GCA_002080025.1 Modiolus philippinarum
CTTTTGGAAAATTTGAACTTCCGGTCCGAATTGTGATTTACGGTTCTTTTCCTTGTCTACGACTTTGCATCTTTCAATAGCAATTGCTAATGACACTTCCACAATCGAATGGATTTTCGCGCTCCATTTATCCTACCATTTCTCTGGTAATACCAGTAGCAAGTCAGAATCATTGTGGTTTATAATTTTTTTGATGGTTTTGAACATACTTTGTATTTTTGCCTTTTGTATTTGAGCTCCTGACAATTTGCTATAAACTTTAATTTAGGGAACGATTAAAATGCATTTCCCTCTTGCACTTAGCTTGCAATAATCATAATTTTGATTTAGACGAGCATATTGTCGGTACAATACACTTTTACAAACAATAATGAAAAAAAAAATCTTTCAAAATGAGTATGTTGCTCCGAATAAGAACAGAACAAGGGGGCAAAACTTGCAATTTATCGAAATCAAGATTTACAACGGAAGCTTACATTGTGTTTTAGGTTAATTACCCTAAAAAGACCACACAGTATATACATACCAAACGGAAAAGATGCCAATTGAATACACTGTTGTCTTTCAAATGCAAGAATACTTAAAATACCGAATGACTAAATACCGAAGTTACTGTGAATTTAAATTCTGCATATGCGCATTTCGACAACTTATGTCTCTTCAGTGCAGATAAAATCTAAACGTTTGGGAGACCATAAACTCAAAGATGATAAAAACTGATAGAGAACAAATAACCAATTTGATCTAAATGAAAAACCAAAATCAGCTAAGGACAGAGCTTTGCATGTTTGCATAAAACAAAACAGTTCATTTCGTTATGCTGTACACGTGTTGCAAGGAGTAACCTCTCATCAGCAGAATTAAACTCAAATAATATGGAAAGCAATAATCCAATAGTAGTCCAAAAAAAAGAAGTACTCATTTCCAAAAATATCGAAATAGGAAGCCAAATCCAGTAGCAAGGATATCTATCGAGTTTCATATGCGGAATGAATCAGTATTTTTATGAGGTTGGAATGTAGATAAAACAGTAAATGTCTATAACACACAAGGTAAAATTTCTATGTTAGACAAATCTGACTATTGGACTGGAGAATACCCCCGGGGACTTCTGGTCCACCAGCAGTGGCATCGGTAAGCTTGGGGTGTAAACTTTTGACTTCTTTTCAGTACAAGTTTGGCACTTGGTTGACCGTAGCAATATATGTACACAGACCCGTAAAATAGGGTATCTAAGAGATGTCCCGCTCAGGCCGATGCTAGAGACCTTCTTGAACATGCTTTAAGGTTAATTAAGTAATTGAGAACCGAACCGTCAGTCCAAAACAGAAAAGTCGAAAAGACAATGTCAACATTGGAAACATTAAGAACTCAAGATATATCATAAGTAAGACACAGGAAATAAAAATTTGGAGACAGATGCAGATGAACAACATTGACCCAATTTACTGTATATCCCTTTATCTGTTGATCTAAGTCTCGTCCAATTTTTAAAATCTCGGGGAATATACAAATGTAGATAGTACCGGGACGTTGCATGACTTTTTGAACTTTCTTCGGTGGCAAACTTTAATGTCACTTGAGATATCACCAGATATATTGTCAAGCCAATATGCTAAAACATGTGCATGTTTCATAGAATTGTGTATTGAACACAAACATAATTAAATTATTATGATTCTGTGCATTTTATCATTTTGTATTGTCCAGGGAATTTGTTAGAAGACTTAATTACCTAGGTCAGTGGAAGTCTACATATTGTTAGACTTAAAATTGCATTGATCAATTGACAATGCACGATTTATGCCGCTCGTTATCCTATACAAACTCAAGAAGCTGAAATATCACAAGTGTCAAGGTAGCTCCTTTAGTGTTGGTCACTTGTTTTAACGTTATATATTTGATATATCCTTGCAAGTAAATTAAAGGTAAAAAATGCAAAAGAAAGGGACAGTTGTCTTCTCTATTGTCTTTTCAATAACTCAGCTGAATTATAAAACTATTGGATATTCTGGAAAATGGGTTCCGCGCAGAAATGGTCTGTCCCGAAAATTAATAGGTACAAGTATCAAAACGAATAATCCAAGGAGTATTGCAACATCAGAAAAACAACGAACAAATACAAACATGAGTACGACACAAAAGAGAAAAAAAGACACACACATAAACAGAGATAAACAACACGGAAACAGTAAAAAAAAACGATGGGTGAGATCAGGAGAGATCTCAAAATCAGGATTGAAATAAGTAAAAACATCATAGCCCTTCGCCAGAAAATCAAATGTCAGTTACTTTTCACATTTTAAAAACATATGTCACAAAGCATAAGCAGAAAAATAGCTTTACAGGAAAAAATATAAATTAATGTGTTTGCATTTTTTGTAATTTGTAATTACAAATAAGTGTTGGCTTTTGGGTTCAGTCTACTGCTATTTGAATAACACACTGCAAAGTAAAATTTGCATGATCCCTAGAATCCAGCAATGTTATAATGAAAAAAAGGAAGTGCAGATTTTTTAAACGGTTTGGTAAAGTAAGTAGAAAACGAACCCCCTGTTTTTCGTCAATTCAAAGTTAGCTAAAGACTTGTAATGTAGGAACAATTATAAGTGTATACTTCAATTTTTATGTGGTATATGTTTATTTCAATAGGTCAAGAATCCAGTCAATCCGTCTCACTGGTATTTGAGGAGATCGTTTCCGCCTTCAATTACACGAGAGTTCCTATCTCGAACGTCACGTAATAAAGACATCACACAAACAACACAGAAAAGAAAAACGGTAACATACAAACAGATGCAATAAAAACTATGGGTGAGATCAGGTATACATGCAGAATTAGCATCTCCTGCTTCTTATAAGACACGAGCTGTGTTTTACATGTCTGTTCCGGTAAAGTCAAATCAAAAAGAGGAAAACACTTCAGCTGTTAAAAAGAAAGAGGTGTTGTCACCTGGGAAACAGATATCCCACAGCTGTCCGTAAGATCGTGATGTCAACCGAGATGTCAACTTCAACAGAGATGACTTCAAGTTATGGGTAACATACCCTTGTTTAATCAATGATGATGGTAACAATGGTATCAGATTCAACTTTTCACAAGCATTCGATTTGAAAGACAAACAGAATGCGGAATGACGTAAGACGTCTATAGACTGTGTTACATGTACCAAAAGCATGGAATAAAACCATTACCCAATAATCTTTACTAAAACAATTTTGATATGAAAAACATACAAAGGGTTTGCCATATTTGGCTTAGGCATCCATGTTAACGAAGGTTAAATACACTCTTTTACATGTTAACCTGCTATTGATTGCATTTTATTCCAGCCATCTGTATATGGTACTTTAAAGTTACAATTTTGTATTTTAAATTGAGTCTGCATTTTAAAGATAATGTTACAAATTGAATAAGATTATAGCGTTACAGTCTTTATATTTTAAAATCAATGTTACATAATACGACCATTTATTCTTGAAGTTCTCTTTAGTTATGATCATTGTTTTTTATACTAAACATCAGTCTTAGGTTCAAACATTAATTGATCATTTTGTTTACATTTTGTTTTATGCAATTCTAAACCTGCTAGCATTAAAAAGTTCACAAGAACACACACAATCAGAAACAGGTAGTGAGCTGTTTACAATTAAGATAAAACTATTTGCAATCAATTACTGGATTGTGTTTAGAGATTATTGTCATTTAATCAGTAGTAATTCCTGACTTTGATCGACAAACCAAAAAGATTACTTTGCAATGTACATCAGTAACAAATGCCTTTCAGCACATAATAACACAAATATGATCAAATTGATTGTCGGAAAAGCATCGACTTTGATGAATGTAAGGCTAAAATGTTTAATGATTTTAGCAACAACCCAATACATATCTGGATTTGAAGGCTTTAATTAATGTTTGTTTTTTGTAAGGTTCTGTATTTTTTTCTTAATACCTCTTAAGATAAAATAAAGTCATAAGCGCTTAAACTCTTACTTAAAATGACTTTTTGGCTGCTCTGTTGCTATGGTGATGAGGTTCTGTATCCTTAACTGATGTTTTTAAATGTATCAGGAATATCGTTGAATGTGGTCAAGACATATTTTTTTTAAATATTGAAATTATTTAATCATGACAAAAAGTTATGAAAATACACTGGCAGAAACTTTAAATTATGTGCATTTACTCAAAATTCCTTCATTGCTTACTTATGAAAATGAAATGAAATAAATGGACATAAAACAGACTGTTTTGATAAAGTTTTAGCATCAACATTTTATGGGAGTTCACGCTCTGAGTGCTTTAGTTTTTTGTGTTGTCTTGTAATATTTTAGTTTTGTCTTCGTAAATTATGTTTGTTGTACCGATCTGTCCTTGTCCATGTCTGAATACTGATTAATGATTATCTTAAAAGCTTTTCAAAATTTAACTTGGTACTGTTTGAGGGTTAGAGAAGTAACACGTACCATGATGTTTAATTGATTTTGTCTCAAGGTTAGCAAATGACAATAACCAATTGACTACCTGGCGGATATTTCAAAAACATATTTTCCTCACTTACTGTGTGACGGGTGCTGTTAACAGAGCAGGACATGCTTACCGTTCCGGAGCACCTGATGTCACTCTCAGTTTCACTGGAGTTCACACTGTGAGTGCCTTTGTTCTGAATGTTGTGGTTTCTGGTTCTGTGCTTTTGTGTCTGTCTGGCGTCATTGTTTTTGTGTCTAGCGTCATTGTTTTCTGTGTTCTCGGTTTTGCCCTGTCTTTGGACTTCGATTTTTGTGAGTTTCACCCCTTTGTTCCTTCGGTATTCTACTGCCGTTGTTTTTGGACCTAAATTTTGCTGATTCAAATTTGCAGTTGAAACCTTCAAAGGGACTTGAGCAACGATACATCTATGCTTCACTTAGACCATGGATGTGGAATGATCAATAAACAAGTCCTTACCTTCGCTGTCATCCAGTGCCCGACAAAAAGACTGATAGAAGGTACCACAACATAAAAACAACCCACCCCCTAATGTAAACCTTGTTCGTGACATTTTATTACACCATCGTATAGATACAACTAAATACCGAAGTTACAAATCATTTAGTAAACACATTGTCAGTTTCTTTGTTTTAATTTTTTTCACGAAAAAAAAAAAAAAATCAAATATAAGCAAAAGATATTTGGTAATATGAATTTGCTTATTAACAGTAGATATATCCCATTTTTCTGCTGTCAAACTGTGGGAATAAATAACTAAATACCGAAGTTACTGTGAATTTTCTTTCTGCATATGCGCATTTCGACAACTTATGGAAATTAACAACAAATCTTAATTTTGTTTAAGGATTTGGAGAGACAAATATGAAATATATTTAACGAACCTAACAAAATAGTCTTTCGTTTGATAGCATAAATTCGATTGATAGCAATGATATTTCAACAAACAATAAAGACATTGAATCCCAGAATTTTCAGCACTTGGTGTATTTTGCTATCTGAGTATTTAATCAGTAATTTAAGTATTTTGTGTTTTAATTCTGTCATACAGTGATAATTGTTATATCTATGTATGTAACCAGCTTTTTGTAATACCACTAAAATAAAAACAAGAAAAGCTAGAATTGTTGAATACTAAATCAGTCTCCTATATTTATAACTCTAAAAATTTCTGTCTGCTTTTGTATTTTGTTTGTTTGTTTATTCTATGTCTTTTGGCTTTATTGCTTGTCACATTTTTGCATTTGGTGTGATGATTGTGACAGTAATTTTACCGAATTTATATCAAAATATGTTACAATATACTTCTGTTGAAATTAAAACAAATGATAATAATTGGTAAGATGAGCTGCAAAGCTGGAAATGTATATTCGAATCCACCGAATGAAAACAAAGGTGTTATGAAGCGAAATATATTACTTCGAATCGAGGCATTTGAAAATCTGACATAATTTCATTACTCAACGACGTCCTTGAATAGCACTAACTCCAAGAGTACCATTAACTATCGTAAACGTACATCAGGTACATTTTAATTGATTCTGATGTGTATGTTTACAAACAGATGATTCTACAATAATGCTAACTTCCATTTTTGAGATAATGTTATCAAGTACGGATTTAGACATCATTGCTTGTTTATGATGTTAATCATCGAACTTTCAGACCTTACTTGATAATTTTAATTAAATGTCAATAAATAATAGAACTGTTTCAATGGAATACACAATATATCTGAAACAAGAGTACAAAAAGTAATTACTAGTGGATGTATCTGCTTATCAGTCATTTATCATCACCTGGAATGGAATGTCGGAATTGATTGGAACATATAAACAATAACTAACTTATATTTATCCCAAGGTATTCATGGCTAGTACATAGAAACAATCAGTACCTTGATAACGTTTGGAACATATAAACAAAAATAACAAATAGTCATCACAAGGTACTAATGTTTGGAAAATAAAAACAATAAGTAACTTATATTGTCAATATTATTGCACTCCTGAGTGGATGTCTTTGCTACCGGATTTGACCTCCTTTTTTATATATTTTTTGGGGGTTATGAGTGCTTCTGGTTTAAGGATGGTCACTCCTCAGGTTTTTGAATCTGTCTCTGACTTTCGTTATTCTCTTTTTTTATCCACTATGATGCGTTAGAAAATTTTGAACACTGACCCCACTTTTCTTTTCAGAATATGTTTGTATGCATCTTGAATACACTTTTGACAAAATTTGATGAAATTCTTGATATATCTTCATTGTACTCCGAAGGGCGACTGTCTTAATGCTAAGTAAATGAAAAAGCAAGAGGAGTTCAGTTTCCCGCCAAAATTTTAGGCACTTAAATCTCAAAAACGGGCACACTGACCTATCAATATTTTTTGCTTAAAATGATATATGATCGATGTTCTAATAAATAAAGATACTAATTTTAAAATCTTGATATAATGAACTTGAGGAGGGACCATCCTTAAGGGTTTCCATATTGTTATTTCCAATGCTGATGATAAGAGGTCAGCCCTTATAACCCATGTAGAGTATAACAAAATCTACTGATTACGACGTAACTTGGGTATTTTAGTATTTTGAAATCACTGGGTCGATGTCATTGCAGGCAGATCAGAATCCCTGGAGAGTATTCACAGCCCCAGTAGCCAGATGTGTCTGACTTAGTCAAAATTACCTTGCATTTAATAGAAGTTTACTAATTTTATCACAATGTTAACAATGTTAACCCCTTAAAATAATAAGAATTCATACCGTGTATTCCACTCGGTGGATGTGCTTGGTACTGGATTTGGCCTCTTGTTTTATACTTTTGTTAAATGAGTGCTTCTTTCTTATTAGTTTCGGATTATGACTTTCCCTATTATTTAAATTTAATGCTAATGAGATGTTACTCATCATCAGTATTAGATTAAAACACAACCCTTGAAACACATTTACAGCATAATGTAAATTTTACATATTATTTTTGTATTTATTCATCACGGAGTACTAAAATCATCACAAAAAAAATAATATTGGAACATATAAACAATAACATGAATAAGTAACTTATATTCATCTTTTTGTTCTTTTGTTTATAACGTATAAACAAACTTGATTCATTACAAGGTACAATTGTATGCATCAAAATAGACAATAAGGTTTTAATGTTTGAAACGCATGAACAACATCATTATAAGGTATCAATGTCATCCATACATGGATCAATGTGTAACAAAGTCAGGGATGTAGTGTTGGTCAACATCTAACAATAAATTCCAGTGCTAGGGGCCGACCTTGAACTTACGATGAAGTACGATCAAAGCTCATTGTTGAAGGACTCAGAGTGACTTCAAGATGAAGATAAACAACAAAAGCGTAGTTCCACTGCTTGGTTGTACCAATATATTTGTAGAGACTTTGTCTCGTGTGTAAATACTGTTACGGCACATATTGTCGCCCCTGCACATATTGTCGCCGGCGACAATATGTGCAGACCTTATCGGCACATATTGTCGCCGGCGACAATATGTGCTGGACATTTACGGCACATATTGTCGCCGGCGACAATATGTGCCGGTTTTGTTAATGCCTTTTAAACGTCATTGGGGCGACAATATGTGCCGTATATATCGGCACATTTTGTCGTCACAAATAAATAATAAATTATGAAATATGCAAGTATATATATACCTTTGAATCTGAAATTGTTCAATTGACATACATACCCTTTTTAACACTTGACTGAATGCACTGATCTTTCGAAAGCATACATTATGTCTGAAATTCACTGACTGGAATTGTTTTACAGAGAGTTTAATGATAACTTGCAGCTCCGCATTATATGCCATGTTACTAAATTTGATATTAATCATTCTATGAAATTTTGATTCAGTTTTTTCCAGCTGATTGAGAACATAATATTAATAAGAGACAGAGTAAAATAAAGTTCAAACTGATGGTTTTGGTCATCAGATTTAAAATGACATGAATTAATTACATGTACAGTCAAACCTGCCTTAGTGACAACGTGTATTAAGTGACCTGTCTTAGGTGACCAAGTTTTCTTTATCCCAAAGTAGTGATTTTCATATTGATTTAACCTGTACTAAGAGAAACCCTTTTCAGAGTTCATGTAGGAGGTCACATAAGACAGGCTTTGTAGGTATTGGGGACAACCATTTGATTTTTTAGGGGGGGCCTGGGCGATTTTGTAAATATCTTGGTGTCAGTGAAAATAAATATTATAATCTTTCTTCTCAAGAAAATAGATAATTTCGATTTGAAGAATACATTTTTTATTGAAAATGCAAATAAATAATGTTATATGAGATTTGGTGAAAATAAACAATTAACTTCAATTTTTTATGAAAATATATAAATAAATTTTCTAAGCAAAATTGCCTAAGCCTCCCCCTGAAAATCAAATGGTCTTCCCTTATTATAGCGACAGATGACACAATTTAAATATAACGTGAAACGTATATCTCACGTGCAAGGTTGGAATAAATACACAAAGTTACAACAACCGAGTTTGTTTCCAATGAAGATTTGCATTATCTTGTTAATAGGTAAGCCAGAACCTAGGCTATTTTTTAACTCAACTGCTTCAAAGGACTGATACTGTCAGTTTTTATGTTTTTTGATCTGCTCTCACCTAAGAACATACATATCCATTTTGTACACAATTGCTTCACAATCTAAATATTGCAAACTCCCATGAACAATGCAACACTTTTGAAATTTCAATATCAGGCGGTCTATAATTTGACGCTTGCGTCAATAATTTTCTTGTCTAAAATATAATTAAACCATCATTTAAACAAACATGGGTAATGTTGCTAAAAATGCAACATACGGGAATTGCAAATTCAAAAACATTTACAGATACATGAAAGGTTTAAGAGGTCACTTTGACAAGATCTACTTAGCTACAGTAAATAATTATTCTCCTTTATTAGAGTAATTGCCATTTTTTTTCGCTATTTTACATTTTTACCCCTTTTTAGCTCATCTGGCTATGCCATGGTGAGCATTTGCTGTTACTTGGCGTCCATCGTCCGTCGTTAACTTTTCATTCAAATTTTTCTCCCCTGAAACCACTGTGCCAATTGGAACCAAACTTGATCATAATAGTCCTTCGGTAGTTGAATAAAAAAATTGTGTCTGGCTTGTCTGCACCTCATCCAGGGTGGTTGCCGGCGGTAAACATAGTTTAACGTAGGGACCCTATGGGAAATGAATTCAAAGATCTTCTCCTCTGAAACTAAAGAGCCAATTGGAACCAAACTTGGTCACAATAGTTCTTTGGTGGTCCTCTTGTGTTTGTTATTTTTATGTTCGTACCTTATCAATGATGGCAGCCAGCAGGGAACATACTTTTAACATAGGGCCCTACGGAAAATACATTATAAGATCTTATGTTCTGAACCCCTTCGTCAATTGGAACAAAACTTAGTCACAATAGTCCCTGTTTGGTCCTCTTCAAAGTTTGTGAGTTTTATGTTCGTACCTTATCCAAGATGGCTGCCAACGCTGAACATAGTTTAACAGTGCATTTTTGGGAAATGCATTCAAAGATCATCTCTGAAGGTAGTAAGCCAATGGGAATCAAACTTGGTCACAATAGTCCTTGAGTGGTTCTCTTCAAAGTTTGTGATTTTTATGTTCTTACTTAATCCATAATGACAGCCAGTGTTGAACATACGTTTGTAGTTTAAGATAGGGACCCTATGGGAAATGCATTCAGAGATCTTCTTCTCTGAAAATATTAAGCGTATTGGAACCAAACTTGGTCACAATAGTCATTGTTTGGTCCCCTTCAAACTTTGTGATTTTTATGTTTTTAAAATTATTCAAGAAGATCGCCAGTGCGGAATTTAGTTTAATATAGGACCCTATGGGAAATGCATTTAAAGATCTTATTTTCTGAAACTCTTTGAATAATTTCTGTTAAATTTTGATATAATATTCCTAGGGTGGCCCTCTTGAAAGTTTGTGAATTTAACGTTCGTTTCTCATCCAAGATAGCTGCCAGCGAGGAACATAGTTTTAACATAGGATATCATGCAGCACATGAACAAGGTGAGTGATCCCGGCTCTTGAAAGTCTCTTGTTTGGTTGATATCATATGTAATTCTTTCGCTGAACAGAAACTGAAAATATTCAATTTTGAATTTAATACATTTTCTGATTGGTTAAAAAGTTAAGGTTTATTTCCACGGTTGCCATTGTCACTACAGAAGTTTTTATGGTCGTCTCCATGATTGGGCCGTTCGTTACAATGTTTCTATTTCACAATTTATCGAGATTTCTTCCGTAATAGAACGGTGAACGGAGATATAAGTACATTGGTATAGGTAGAGAACAAGCATACCTTTTTGTGATATATGAATCAGAATATAAGAAAAAATATACAAAGGAGGACGTGATTAAAATGTAAGAGTGTCCAGTTTTTAAGACTAGTTTTTAAACAGAATGTCGGAATTTCAGTGGACACAGACTGTACACCTCTTTCATCCGATCTGTTTCTCCGCTCTTATGAAGCTAAATTCATCAAAGGGATTCTTAGAAATAGGAATAAAAAGCTAACCAAATCCTTTAATATCAGCTTCCGTTATATAGATGATATTTTGTCAATAACCAACCCTCGCTTTAGTGATTTCGTCATCTTATGTACCCGAAATAGCTCGGAATTCAGGATACTACAGACACTGCCACATCGGCCTCATTCCTTGACCTTCATCTTGAAATTGACAACAGAGGTAGGCTAGAAACTATGCTGTATATGATACACGCGATGGCTTCATTTTTCAAATTAGTCTACTTCACATTTCTTTGTAGCAACATTCTAACAGAACCAGCATATGGAGTTTACATCTCCAAACTCATTCAAACTCAAGGGCATGTGGTCGATACAGTGACTTTCTTGATAGAGCCCCGTTGCTCACAAATAGGCTACTTAAACAAGGGTATGTTACCCTTAACTTGAAGTCGTCGCTGCAGAAGTTTTACGGTCGACACCATAATCTTGTGGACCGCTACGGGATATCTGTTTCCCACTGTGCTTTGCGAAGGGTACCACGTATGAGCAGTCAGATCATGCTTACCTGTCTGGAGCCCTAGATGGTCCCAGATTTATGTGGTATTTTACACTGCTAGGTATTTGTAACGTTGTTTTAACTTCTTGGTTTAATCTGTGTTGTTTTTATATTGTTTGGTTTTTTATTCCGGCACTAGGGAATCAAAGTTCGGGTATACTGTAGTTTATTTAGGAATTCAATTTAGCTGAATTAGTATCGGCAATGCATACAATACGCTTTCGGAATGGATAAAAAAAAACAATATACAAAAAGGTCAAATCTCATTTTTTTTATATAACAAAAATTCCTCCCACATTTTCATTTTTATTACAGAATTGTGCATGTAGTCTGCAGATGCTCAATACGCTTTTGTAATTTCGATAACGATCCCAATTTCGGGAAATTTCCTGAAAGTGTCTAAGACTAATAATCTTTCTTAATTTCTGCATACAATCATGACTTTTTTTGCAAGTTTTTGGTACAAGAAATAATTGCGAACACAAAGGTTTTTTTTTTTTAAATTGGTTTAAAATTTTGGTAAATTTCCAGAAATTGTTCAAGAACAGTTATTTTATACGTCTATAGCAAACTTTTACTTAGTTCTTGCAAGTATTTGAGTATGCACTGATGAAACTGATTTATCAATTTACTTTTTCAATTATGCTTTGCTAACATTTAGAGTATTCCTAAGCAGTATAGCTTATTTATGACAAATTTTTGAAACCTGTCTTAATTGCGCAAATGTGAAACCTGTGTTAGTAGCAATTTTAAAATAGGGAGATTAGAAGGAGACTTGGATCCGGACTATTTTTTCTCGATGAAATTTTGATCCTGGATATTTTTTAAGTGCGCTTGCGCGAGCACATCTTGTTTTCAAACTGTTCCCTTATTTTATCTGAACTTTTGGGATCCCGGCTATTTTTTAATCCCTAAATTTGTCCTGATTTTTGTCACAGTATAATGGATCTTTTTTTAAATTTTTTTTAAACCCTCTCCATAAATATCAAATAGCTTTCCCTTATATCCTTAAATTTAATCAAGAGCAGTAAATCATTCGTTACTAATTTTTTTATCTTTATACCTAATGTATTCCATAGCTCATATTATCCGTTACATTCATGTATGATGCTTCTTTTGCCCCTTGCAAGATTTTGTGTTGTTTGTACGCATTTCCCATAGGATTTAATGTTAATTAAGTGCCTCGCCAGTCGCCACCGGCGGATCCTACATCAAAACGCGGGGTGAGGGGGTGTCTAGTTGATGTTTGCAGGTTTTAGAGTAAATTCTTGCCTAAATTCTATAGGAAGTTAATTTTTTCTAGAAAAAAAGTTGTTTACATGTAGCATATTATAAGAACCACTACCATTTTTTTAATCTCTAGAAGAAAATCTTTGTATGCATATCTCATTGCAATTACTCTGAATTAGAGAAAGACGCCAGTTTGATTTAGATCCACGTGAAAGAGCTTTAAATAAAAAAAGTTACGACGGACGCAATTTGATTGCAACAGTTCGCCGTGAGCTTATAGAGGTTGATTTCTCAGAATAACAACATCATAATTAGAATACATCGAAATGAAGATTTAATTATGGAAAGAAAAGCACCAAAGATAGTTATCGGGAAAACCTAAAACATTGATTTGTCGTGAATGAGAATTGAAACTTTGAAACAACAGTTTCGTAGAGTGAACAATAAGAACAATTGAACATACAAAGATAAAGAGTGACAACGATGGTATGGAATTTAAAAGAAAAGCCTAGAAATTTATGGGTAGCGGGTTGAATAATTCATTACAAACATATAATAAAGCTAAGTAAAAACGACAACATTGGTAAAAAACAACATACAGGTTTAGGTAAAGCCCCAGTCACACTGTCACGTTTTATCCCCTACGTTTCGCTACGTTTTCAAAACGTAGCAAAACGGCAATATACGTAGCAAACCATAGCAAAACGTAGACCAAACGTAGCAATGCGTAGCAATACGTGTATAGAAACGTGGCCAGCAACGCTTGTATTGTTCTGTAAGTAAGTAAGTAAGTAAGTAAATTCTTTATCTAATAAGGGTGACTCAATTAGATTGGATCTTATTTTCATTGAGGCCCTCCAATCATTCATCAACTAATTTCATAAACATTTAAACACAATCAAAAGCATAATAAATAAACTGGCATACATACAACACATACATCAATATTTCAAGTAATACATTTCAAGAAATGATTGAAACAAAGCTCCTTAAATAACGCTATATTATGAGAATTTTTTATATTGTATGCACAAACGTAGGGAAACGTAGAAAAACGTGGTAGAAACGTAGCTGTTACGTAGCAAAACGTAGGTAATTAGAATCTATACGTTTCGCTACGTACTTGCTACGTTTCGATACGTATCTTTTACGTTTCTGTACGTTTTTCTACGCTTAGTCACGTTTCATTCTACGCATTACTAGGTTTCAGTACGCTTTAATACGTTTCGTTACGTTTAAATACTCATCGCTACGTTCTACTACCGATCGACAAATTATATTTCCAAGTATTTCGGAATTTTTACTTAATTTTGAGATATTTTTTATGAGCTGAGTAAGTCAACATTATAGATCATTATATTTACCAGGTATTCGAAAATCAATTAAAATTTTATACAGTCATTCGTACAATAAAACAAAATGATTAAATATACCTTTGTGTAAGTTTCTATTTGCACGATGAATAATCAGTGTGGACTTTTTTGCAAATTCTTGAATTTTTTTCACAGATCTTTATTAATACGTAGTACAACGTACTAATACGTAACATAAACGTATCAAAACGTAGATCAAACGTAACGGAACGTAGTCGAAACGTACTAAACTGTAGTAGAAACGTATTCAAGACCAAACAGCCTATTGTTTGTACGCACATAACAGCACATTTACATTGTTTCCTAACACGTCTGTGACGTCTTGTAGAAAATCCGCGAAACGGCGTTTTACTTTCGCGATATTTTAAAACCTGCTTGAAAGGGCGGTTTATGGAAAATCGCTAAAAAACTCCGATTGGAAGAGGGGAGTGCCGAACGGCAATTAGTACATCTTAAAGGTATATAACACCAGGTAGACACACTTTCGAAAACGTTTTTGGTAGAAGGAGAAAAACGGATAATTTTTTAACCTGCACTGCTGACACATTAACTTCGCAACACATGCAGTGGTACATGTATTTCAGTCTGTTCTGATTATTTAACAAAGCACTAAATACATAGAACCGTTTCAATAAATCTTTGTCAAAATCACAAAGCACTAGATTTATAAATAATTATAGAACCGTTTCAATAAATGTGACATCAACTTCAATATCAAATAAAACACATTGTCATAAAAGCAACAAAAGACAAAATATATATACAATCAAGCACAGTGTATAGTATTTTGTCATCTACTTAATATACATGAGGTTTGGACATTTATTGCGGTTGTCAACATGGTCAAGCGAGTGGCATGAGTTTCATTTCAAAGAGATTTAATTTTCAATGTTTTCATACCGCCATTATTCCATTATTAAATACCACAAACACATAGGCAATTAAAAAATCGTGTGTTTTGATATCTCTCAGAAATAAAAAAAAAATCTCTTCAGTTATTAACGCTTTCCTTTGCGTTCAACATTTTCATTTAGAAACATTTACTCAAGTTCTTCAGAGCCAAAATTCTTGTTGGAACCATTAACCGACCCACCTGTTTCAAGCACCAGTAGCACAGCACAAATTGAGAATGGGATGGATATTTTGAAAACTGTTTTCAATATTTGTATGTATCTATTTTCGGTTTAAGTATCATGCACGGGTCATATTCGTTGTTTTAAATTATTGTTTACATACATCGCAAACGATTTTGAGCTGTAAAAGCACAAAGCATAGGTATTTCATGCTTTAAATTAATAAAAAAATGTATAATTACAAAGCTTAAACAGCCTCCCATTATATCTGGACAATGAAGCAGCAAAGAATGGTACTAGCTATAAAGGACTTTGCATTTTTGACATAGCGACTTTGAAAATCAATTTGCCTCTTCAGTACAGCTAAAATCTAAACTCGTCTCCTTGTGTCAGTTTAGTATCCTCAGTACAACTAAAACCATTTTTTTTGTTGGTGTCTACTAAATACTTTATACAATTTAAAACCATAACATATGAATCACATATTGCCTCTAAATACAGCCGCAGTAAAATCATCCTCCCAAGTCAGGTGTTGTGAGTCCTTGTGCTACTATTTTACTAGTATGAGTGTGCCGCAGGAATATGGGTCATGTTTTTGCAAGCATCTGTCTTCAACAAGTATCTTTTTTACGAGTGTTGTCTTGAACAGGGTCATTATTTTCTTATGGTCATCTGGAGGGTAGTTTTTAGTATATTTACGACAGAAAACAACAGCTATAAAACCTACTGTGAAACACACCAAACCAAGCAATGTCAGATATAAAATGCCCATAGAAACTCCAGTGGATATCTTTCTTCAGCAGGGTGTTGATTTTGGAAATGACTAAAGTCATAAAAAGGGTATGTTTTTTTTTGCCTAGGGTGTGTTTTCCCATTTTTGGGGTATTGAACAGGGTCCATTTTTATAGGGCTATCGGCAGACTATTACCAAAATTATTGGCAAGTAGCAACCCCTGACCCCCACCCCCCACCCTCGGGCATGTACTACTGAAATGAAAACACAAAATATCAAAAAGACGACAGACCACAAATCAAGTGAAAAGATTGGTAAAGTGCGGTGATTACAAACTTGTCAAAACAACGATGATACGGAAATAAAGATAAACCGTAAACGTTCGTCTTTAACATCGAAACAAATTTTGCTTAATTTTTTGGTTAGCGCCTGGCGTATTTCAATAATTATATATTTTTGGCCGAATTGAACGGAGTGCAAATATGGGTTTATAGTATGGTGAATGTCGGGCGAGCGGGCGGGGAAAATGGGTACCTATTTTGTGAAATCAACTTCTCCTAAAGCACCAATGCATCTAGGATCGATTCATTAATTCTTTTTTACAAGACAGCACATGCTGAAATACAAACTTTCCGTCAAGACCTGATTATTAAAAAGTAATGCACTTCTTTACACTTTGATGAAACATATATTTATTGATTTAAGATCTTTATAGGATGTACACATATCACAGACTGACATCATATACTAGTATGGTATGTTTTGACGCCTAGAAAAATGTTCGTTTCGTTCAACTGTTCAACGGAACTTTTTGTGAGAAATCTGTACTATGACGTCAGATTTATCTTTCTAAAGGCGGACAACGTAATTCTGGCAAACAAACGATAAAAAGGAGACTAAAATGCTTATAACTTTTTTTTGAGTTCGGTGACATATGATTTTTTTCATATCAATGTAAAGAATACTGGTAGATTGAGTTATGACCTGATTATCGTTGAAAAATCAACGGTCAAAGTTTTGTTATACGGATAACTTTATTCCGATCTTGCGAATAATTTTTGGCGGGAATCGGAAAATTGTTAGTTCTTAACAACCCACAGTCATACAAATAACAGTTTTTAATTTTAATTGGACACGTTTTGATCTATATTTCTACCAGAAAAAAGAATTTTGATTCTAGGGTTCAAAATAAAGAAATAGCATTCATTTAAAGAAAGTGTGAACGATAACAATAATTGTGGAAAGACTGCCAATTTTGGGTTACCATAGCGACAAAATTAAGTCGGTGACCCCCCCATTTTTTTTGCCGAAAATTTTCTTCCAAGTCACAAACTACTTTGTCACCAAATTTGAGAAAAAAATCAATGGTAGAACTGAATAGGCAGTTTGGTCTTTAACAGTTTAACCTGTATATGAACAGACGTCAGAACTCAAGACAGTACGTCTGTGTTTAGGACGTCAGAAGGTAACATTTTAGCCTGTGTTTTGTAATGTAGCTTAACACCAATGTAATAAAATATATCCTTTCCAAACCTAACTCGATCTATCTCCCCATAAATCAATGAAAACTAATTTATAACTTAATTAACAGGTAAATAACATATATTTAATTGATACATTTACTTGAACGAGAACACAAACATTACAGGTAAATCTTAGGAAAACAGGGGCAAATTGGAGTGGTCTCTACCAGCAAATGGGGGTAATAACAAAATTACCCAACAGAGTGGTCAAGAGCCGAAGCCCATGAAACAAAAGACAAATCAGGTAGTGACCACCGACAAAATTGTAGACCGCAATGGTCCTGACTCGGTACAAATGAAGTTGTTTCTGCGTTAATGTTATCCAGTCCACTGAAACGAAATACATTTTACAAATCACTAATTATCAAAATTAATGTAAAACGCATACTGTTAACCGGGCAATTTTGATGCCGTCTTTTTATTCGCAGTTGTCTAAATACATTTCATTTCGCACAGTGTTGAATGTGTAAAGGTAAGTGATACTGCTAAATCATCCAAATGCATCAAAACATTCGCGACCTTTTTGCGCTCGGTAAAAAACTCATGCAAATTTCCACGTGTACAGTATACAGGCCGTCAAGTGATTTGTATCAAACAAAAAGAAACGGAGCTTTTCATTCAGCGTAACAAGAAAGGTCTACTTGGATTGGTTATCATAGTTACAAATTTCAAAAAAGTTGTTTTTGACTATAAGATTTTTTTTTATTATTCATGTCTTTTATTACGGTATAAAACTAATATAAACGTTCATAGTTTTGGTTATGTTCTTTGCAATAATTGCGTAAAAAGGATTAGAGTGGACAATGGTGGATAACTATCATTTTGGATGATAAAAATACATCTCCGGATTTTCTGCAAAATTGGTTTGGTGATTTAAAAAGAATTGATGATAACGTGTGCAAGATTTCCTCACCACCCTTCCATGCAGAACTTAAAGAAAGATCCTAAGTAAATGCATTCTGTAAACAACTTCGCTAGATATTTCAGTAATGAAATTGAGTTTACACATCCACGTCATAGAAAACAACTTACAATGAGGGGCCTAAACAGGTAACCTTAATTATTTTTTAACAGATTTTCTTTACATGTATTAAATCAAAAAAGTAAAATACCCGACTACCGTACCGAATAAATGTACAGATACAAAAATTCCGAAACACTCCACTTGATTTCATTTAGCATTATTTAACCTTACCTAGGTACATTGATCCCTGTGAGAGCCTCGGCAGTGGTTAAAAATTAACTCTTTGTCCACCAGAGCTTTTTTCTAGAAAGTCGTATTTTCATTTCTTTGCAAATTTATGCAAATTATATGCAAATGAGATGAGGCAGAATATAGTTGATGCTGACAGGAAATAAGTTCAAGTATTAGGATTTGGGAGAGGACGGCATTGGAGCAAAATTGGGGTGGGGTGGATGGGGCGGGTGGAGGGTAACAACCCACCCCCACCTAAAAATGGTGTTTTTTTTTACGTTTTTTCGTACTAAAGCCGTCCCAGAGAACGAAAAGTGGTGCCAAACCGGCTTTTCTTCGCTCCAGTAGCTAAGCCTGTAACACCACTTTCATTTCTGAATCTTTGACATAAATAGCGTAAGAATTGCTCATGACAGAGAAATATATGGAAAGCTGGTAGTGTCAAAAATCACTCATTTTCCCTATTTTTCACTGAATTGAAGTGCAGTTTCTTTCTGTGGGTGATTGTTCCTAAAATTGTGTTATGTCTGTTTTTCTCAATCATTTTTCTACATTATTCAACCTAAGTTCGAGCATTTTCACCTTCTTTTCTCAAGCGAAATTATCTTTGAAGTTGCCTACCCTCCCTTAAATTTGACGATTTTTTGTATTTTCTGTTTCTGGAGCGCTTGTAACAGCTGTTATTACTACAAAAGTGGTCTTAATTACTGTAGACATTTGCCATTAGGCTACAGGACACGCACAAAAAGTTTACAATTGAAATGTATGGAGGGCCATGGTGCACATCAATAAAGTCTTAGGTAGTAGAGTGGATATATACGTCACGGGTGGATAAAGTGTTAATAGAACTGATACTGAACACAATGGTACATACCACCACCCACCCCTTTTACACCTTGGCAACGGTATCTCTTTACATCTTTGATATCAATTATTTCATATTTCCCCTCATTTTTAGTGTAACTTCGGTATTTTGTTATTTAAGAATAAATCTTTGCTGATCTTTTCATTGTGTCCACCCCCTGTAAATTCGCCTTTCATAACATTTCATTGTGGCCCGGCTATTTCTTACAATGTCAAAACCAATTTGGACATGTTGTTGCATAAAATGCATCGCTCCTTTGACTGTCATACCCGAACAAGCTAAATTATCTAACTGTTACTATGCAGAATGCAGATAATATGTTTCTAAATGATGGCTAATGAATTAGACGGCTACCTAACGCTAGCATGTATAGAATGGAGATAATTTCATACAATGACTTCGGACTGTATATGTTCTTACTTGCTTTTTTGTATATAAATTCGAAAATTCCGTATTGTAACAAAAGACAAAATATGTT
>MJUU01040069.1:24363-73691 GCA_002080025.1 Modiolus philippinarum
TTTTTTTTTTTTTTTTTTTTTTTTTGCTTTTGCAGGTAAACTGAAAAAAAGAGACCAACGTATGTTGGGGGCTTTTATTTATCATTTAAAATGATTAACTTTTAGTTTGACTTCTAAATAATTTTAAGTGTTTTTATAATTGAATACATATAAAAATTTCGAAGCAGCAAGTAACAGGTGGTCCCAATATACACCTGTAATAGATGCATTACAATTTTGATAAAAAAGTTGTTTTAGTCGGGTATTTCCAATAATAGGTCAAAACACTTCCTCGATGACTACCCGTAATAATAGATCATTACTTCCGCAAAGGTTTCACATCAACATTTATAATGATGCATATGTGAAGTAAAGGTAAGTTCTACAGTTTTAATCAAGTACCTTCGGACGCAATACACTAGATTATAGTTTAACGATTTAAGTATTATTAATATACACTTGATTAGTACTTATTGATGAGTCATATTTTGTCAAAATTCACATAACGGGTATTATAAGAGAACACTAAATATTCTGTTATTGCATTCAACGAAAAAAAATTCTGATTGTCGGGCTGAATTCATAATAAAGGGGAAATGTGGAAAAGGGTCTATCAGGACTAGTTGGTTGTATTTGGTATCCTTTTGCGGACAAACATGTACTACCATACAACATTAATTAAGATGAAAAACTCCTCAGATTTAGAGTTATGATTAATCAGAATATAAAAAATATATATCTCCAATTAAAATATTTATAAGTTACCGACCTTGTTGAGGACTCAAAACTATGCATATGGCTGTGGCAAAGAAACTTTTAGATTTTTGCACCAGTCTGTTTATAAAATGGGATCAATATCACTGAATGACACTGTTCTACAAATATGTTACTCATGATCATCAATCAGATTTGTTAATATTTGAATCTTGCCTATCATCTTCGTGATACTGGCACATAAGGTCCGGATACAATCTATCCATCTCTTTTGAACTTTGCTACTGCCAAGCTGTTGCATTCTAGTTTTGGTGTCTCTTCTCCGATTGTTCTCCAAGTTGTTTTAGATGGACCAACTGTGCGCTTTCCTTCTGTGTGCCATGTAAGTGCTATCCATCCTAAGTACATGACCTATCCATTTCCATTTACCATGGGCTGTGTTGCTGCTAATGTATGACGTTTTCGTGCTCTTATGCAGTTCCTCGTTTGGTATTTTTTCTGGCCATCTTATCCTTGCTATTTGTCTAGGGCATCTATTTTGAAATGTGTCTGATTACTTTTTGTTTTGCTCTGTTATCTTCCACATTTCAATACCATATGTTAGAACTACCACAAAAAAACTATGTACATTTTGTACTATTATACTTTTGTACTTTTGTCTGGATAGAAAATTTTGAGGAGCTCCATATTTCCTCAAGCTGCCTGAATTGCACTTTTCTTTCCATAATCATTTGGTTATGTCCTCATTACAGCCCCCCTTTCTGATGTTGTAACGCCACCAAGGTTGGTGAATATTTGATATCTTTAATTTCCTTTTTTTATCAATTTTAACTTCGTCTTTTATGGTAGTGTTTAGTCGCATAACTTTTTTGTTCTCTTAGCGTTGACTTGTTTGCATTTTCTTTTTATCTTTGGGTCTTATCCTATATGTCCTGGTATTTTGATGGAAATAATGTTAGATTATCACCAAGTCTAGGTCTTTTAACTTTGTTGTGAAGTGCCACAATATTCCTGTTGGTTCTCTTTCAGTTGTTATTCTCACTTACTCATTAGACATAGTTATCTTCGTGACCGCCTTATTAATCAAGTCTTAAAAAAAATCCGTCTCATACTTTTCATCAACACCAATGGGCACGAATTGTGTTCCTCTTCCCATAGACTTGTTTTTATACTCCTATAAACTGAATTTCTTCAGGGACTCGTTAAGGCTCATTAAATAAAAGATAATAAGCCCTTCAATCTCACTTAAAGATATAATGATGATGTTCTTTCTATTAATATTGCATCTTTTGCTTAACGGATCCCGCCAATGTATCTCCCAGGATAGAAATAAAGGTATCAACAGAAACCAATAGAACAACATCTTATTTGGACATTAATCTCGACGAAGTTGTCGAAAATGGTCATCTCGGTGCTAAAATTTACGACAACAGGGACTATTCAATTTCCAAATTATCAATGTCCCCAACATGAACATATTCAAATTTCTGCTTACGGAATATATGTTTTTGAGTTGATTTGTTACGCGAGAGTTAGCACCAATTTCTTATTAATCAAGGCATAAAAATTTACGTCCCATACGATCATTAAAAAGGTTTTTTATAGATATTAGTCAACTGGAAAATTAGTGGACATTTGAAGTTTCGGTCTGAACGGTGAATCAAGATTCACTTCTTACTTAGTACTGTGATGAACATTTCTTAACATTGACTACGACCTCTCAATTGCAATTACTGTTGAATTGCTACCGGCATTATCAGAAGTGAAGGGATATTTGGCGCGCCAGAAAACCGGTTTAACCAACCCTGTTACACAAGTGTGGAGGTGATGGCAATCTTACGTTCTTGACAAAACAGATTGATAAGACGGGTCAAAACATCTTTAAAAAATATTTTCTATTGAAGTCATTGTACAAATTTTATTTAACTAACACTCTCTTTTGTCCCCATTTTGTACTTATTCTTTAACAAATAAGGGTTGAATACACTTGTTTTTAAATGATAAAGAATTTAACTTGAAAGATTCATAATGACAGGATACACTTCATCCAACTCTATTCCATTTATGTTCAGACTGTATTCCCGATGTGGTATTCAACAAAAATGTTTGGAACAAAGAATCTAAAATCTGAAGTGAAAAATATCGGATGTAAATATCATATTATTCCACTGTAAGCATTTATGCCTTTACACGGAAGCCCTATATGTGCCCTTTGAAATTTCCTGATAGCCACTACAATATCAGAGTATTGTTATGTACTCAGATAGGAAAAATGAAAGGATATGGAGTGAATGTACATGAGAGAAAAACGCACACGATACATAGAAAACTCCAGTTTATCAAGGACCGGGCTTTTATTCCTGTCTATATCTTGATGTCGCCTGAGGCTCTCCAACCAGAGGTGAACAATATTCACCCCCTTAGATGCTTTTCTGTGCATTCAAATTGATATAAAAAAAGGTGGAAGCAGGTACTTTTGTTTGTTCGCTATAAGCACAATAGGCTACAATGAAATGTTAAATTTTGAGACAAATTTCATATCTCTTTAATACGAGCAATATTTTGTTTGATCTGTAATAACAAGCGGTCTCAAATTATGTATAACTATCATTTGATAATTTCAAATCACAATTGTAGCAATTAAATGGCAGACAAGAAGGAAAACAAAAAGGCTAAAAAGAAACATTATACTGATGAATATGTAAAAGATCTTGAAAGGCAAATTGAGGAACTGGAAGGCCAACTGAACTTAAAAACTGACATTTTAGAAAGGACGGATAGGAAAAATGCTAACTTATTCGAGGAAAATAAACGACTTAAGGAAGAAAACAAAATGTTGCAGAAGGAAAGCGAGTAAGTTTCATCAAATTTATAGCGAAAATATGATTGTAGGTTACTGTATCTGTCTTAATATTTTATGAAACCGAGAAACTTCAATGCGAACGGAAATATAGAACTAACGTTATATAAATACGCATGAGATATTAGTTGTCTTTTATGGTCATATAATATGTAGTTTTGAGGAAACAAATTACAAGTTAAGAAATTTACAGAAAGAAACCCTCTCAGTAATGATTTTATCTTTCGATTAAGGCGAAACTGTTCAATTAATCACTCGGATACAGATGTTCACATCACATGGTACACAACCTACAGCAAATATGTAAAGCATAAGAAAACGAGAAAAAAAATAAAACTAATATAGATTTTATATGTGGCCTTGAATAAATCATACGAAGTAAAAGTGTAAGCATCGTCATAAGCACTTCACCAGCAGATTCATATGAAGTACAGAGACTAAATGACCTACTGAAAAATGCGTCATCAAGTGACTTATTAAAGGTTTATCAAGACAAGCATAAGTGTGGTCAATATTACAAACCGAACGACAGGGCAAAGAAACATTCAAAAATAACAGTTTCTCAAGACAATGCAAGATTACTTAAAAAATGCAATATCTGTAGATTTTAATTTTTCAGACTATTCAATCAGTACTGTAATATATGAAAGTAAAGAAATCGAAAGAAATGAAAATTAAGCATACAGACAAAAAATTAAAAAAAAATAAATAAAAATGCAAATCCCTGGTTATAAAACTGGGCAATTTAACAATCTGGTTATAAAATTGGGAAATTTAACAGGAAGACCTTAAGATACTAAATAAATATTGATTCTCAAAGACAGTATAATGAACAACGCAATAGTTGGCCCAAATGGAAACACATTATAGAATTGTAAAATATTATTGTTTAATAATGGAACAAACAAATCATCAAATGGTTGCGCGCAACGTGCGGAATTTAAAGCTTGTACTCATTAGATCGTAAAATAAAATTACATAAGTAGCAAAATAAACAGCCAATTTCGTTGTGCTGTATACTTTTTTCAAGGAGTTACCTCTAATCGACAGCAACTCAAGTATGTCATTAAACTATCAATAAAGCATATTAAAAATTGACCCAATGGACTTTCACCTAAACAGACTAATATATCATTATGTTGCTGATTTTTTAATGCACAGAATAAACAGAGAACAGATAGGACAAGACTGGAACTCTCTATATAATAATGAATGGACAATTGCCTACGACGAATTATGTGCTCGTGATAAAGGAGAAAAAAGTCACAAAGGACCAGAGAAACAACTTATGGCAATAACAGAGGTAATGATGATTGTCATCTATACAGACAGACAACTATTTTACACGAGAACAGAAAGTGGGAAAATGTATTTTGTTGATCTTATAGTATATTAGGTATACTTTATTTAGTACTCTCGACAGGTAAAAAAGTTAGTATTCTGTTTCTGAATTTCTTAAGACGCAAAAGGATATAGGATACGGATATGGAGTATAAACCTAAATCTCGCTCTCCAGTTAAATCCTAGCAACAATTTTATTCTGTTAAAGTGCTATCATTTTCTTGTAAAACCGTTTAAAACCGTGTTTTTGCTACCACAGGGGAAAAGTCTCATTTAAATTCGGGATAAGGCAGGTTATTTCACTTTAGCAGAATATTGACCTGTATTTAAACTTAATTTCTGAATAGTTATAGTTCGATGGTTTGCATGTTTTAGATTCAAAGAGGGAAATACAAAACGACGTTTTTTAAAGAGTTATTGGACTTGCACAGTTAAGTAAGTGAGAACCGAACCGTCAGTCTAAACGAATAATCCAAGGACAATGGCAACATCGGAAACAACAAGAAACAAAGACATCACGTGAGTGCGTCACAGAAAGGAAAAATGAAGACGGACATACACAGATCAACAGCACGGAACCAATAAAACCATGAGTGAGATCAGGTGCACTGGTAAGCATCTCCTGAGTCTTAAAAGACGTCCGCCATGTTGACCATGTCAATTCCAACTTTAGCTGTAAAGGGGAAGATCTGTTGTCATATGGGAAACAACTATGGTCCAAAAGATCGGGATGTCGACCGTAAAACTTTTGTAATGATGACTTCAAGTTATGGGTAACTTCAGTAACCCTTTTGTGAGCCATCGAGCTCTATCAAGGTAGTCATATCGACCGCGAGCCCTTGAGCAGCGAATGAGTTGGGAGATGTGAACTGCATATGCTGGCAATGTTGGAGTAGTTGAATAATACGATTTAGATAAATTAATAATCTATTAACCAAATAACATTCGGAAAATCCAACCTACACATTGTCCTCTTTTTATTTCATTCGTTTTTACGGGACGAGCAACAAAATTAAAAAAAATATAAAAATAAATGAATAAATAAAAGAGCACAAAGTGCAGACATCATAATTTTTTATATTTTCAAATAAACAGAGTTTTAATACGTCAAACTTAATTGTTTCCAAGCCATGCTCCTCTGTTCCATTTGACACCAGTCTGTGTTGTTTCTGATCAATCTAACTATCTTATTACCAACCAGGCCAATGCAAAACACAAACGACCGTTATATTAGTCTTACACAACACTGAACAATTTCTGTATTATTGAGGCATATAAGAAGTAATTTATTTGGAACATAGTTAATTAAGAGATAATTACTTTGCAGTGGTGCTACAAGACATGTTCTGAGATTGCCAACAACCAACTTGGAACATTAAAACCTCTTTTATCAGGGGTATCAAAGTGTATGAATTTTCAAGACCTGGATAAGGATAAAAAAGTGAGTGTTTAATACATTGTTTATAATTCACAGATCACAAGATTAAAGCCAATCAGAATACAAGTCTGTGCACAATGTATCTATACTTTCCTTGAAGCACATTAAAACAACTAATATGTTCACTTATCATATCCTTAAAAATCTTTGTGGCAGATTAACCGTCAAGCCAAGGCCATGAGATTATCTAAATGAAGTCCCGAATGAAGTCCACCCTTAATAAATAAAAAAGTTACAATGATTGGATTGGTCCGTTTCGATTGAACGTTGCTGTCATAATTTCCTTAGTCTTTCAGAGTCTGTTAAATTTGGTTGTTGCAATGACTGGATTGGCTCCTATCGAATGTTGCCGTCATAAATTCCTTAGTTAAACTTCAACGTAATAACTATTGTTAACCTATCTTTACCATATGGTATACCAACTGTGTTAGTCTTTTTATCTAATAGTTCAGCAGAACCGTGTTGTATAGGAACATGAATAATTTTTGTAGGGGTTCACACTGCTAGTGCTTTTGTTTTTTTGGCGTTCTTATTCATTGTTTATTTGTTTTGTCTTTGTCATGCTGCCTCAATTCGTGCTTGATATGAATTGCCGTGTTTGTGGATTTTGATTTTGGAGTTTCCCCCTTTTGCTTCGATATTCGTTTGCCGATGTATTTGTAATAGATGCTGAAAGCCTATTATCAAGTTTACCCAGCTATTAAATCCATTAAGGGGGAGGGGCAAGAGTGGTTTTATTAACAGGTTAACAAACAACGCATTTTTATGAATAACAACAAAAAGTACTTTTTATTACATATCATCAGTCAACAAAAAGTAAAAATTTAACAGAACATAAAACACCAATTGGTCCGAAACAGTTACCTTATCTTGTCTATGTTAGTTTTCGCCATTGTGAGATTACATCATGCATTCATTTACAGTAATTCTAAGTTGCAGGCCAGAAGCAGTGATGAAGATGTGTCAAATGGTTCAGATAACACCATGGACAGTCTGATGGATCATATACAGTACAGACGTCATCATGACAATAAATTAATAAAAAGACTTAAAGAAGTAGGTATAGTAATGGCACTTACATTTCACTCTTATACAACTCTACCTTACAATGAACTTTAGACATTCATTTCTGATATGTATCAGCATTTTTGCAATAAAAATAGAATTTCAGTAGTAGGAAAATACAAAACATGTTTTGTTAAGCTCCACACTAAGTCAAACAAAGAAGTGTACTGATAGTGTTGTTATCATTTGATCGTCAATATTTTTATCGAATATGCAGGCCGCATTTTTAAAAAGACAAATTGGAATCAAATGGCAACTAACTGCGCACCGCGTTTGGCTGTTTGACCTTTTCCCTTGTTCGTATAATCTTGTATAATTTTACAAGTGCTAACAAAGACAAAAAAAGCACAGTCTTTTAATATCAGCTTCGACTACATATTCTCTCATTTATTCAAACATTTTCGGAAAATTAATATCAAATATATCCCAATGAGCTGTTTTTATGAGGCTGAAGGCTTCTACAAAATAAAGACAAAAAAAAACTGGCCCAGTCATCTAATTTCAGCTTCCGTTATATAGATGATATTTTATCACTAAACAACCCTCGCTTTGGTGATTTTCTTCATCTTATTTACCCCAAAGAGCTTGAAATTAAGGATACTACAGATACTTCCACATCGGCTTCGTTCCTTGACCTTCATCTTGAAATTGACAACAGAGGTACATTACAAACTAGCCTGTATGACAAACGCGATGACTTCACTTTTCCAATAGTCAACTTCCCTTTTCTTTGTAGCAACATTCCAAAAGCACCAGCATATGGAGTTTACATCTCACAACTCATTCGCTACTCAAGGGCTTGTGTTCGTTACAGTGACTTCCTTGATAGAGCTTACAAATAGACTAATTAAGCAAGGGTACGTTACCAAAAACTTAAAGTCATCACTACAGAAGTTTTACGGTCGACATCACGATCTTGTGGATCGCTATGGGATATCTGTTTCCCAGATGACAACAGATCTTTCCCTCTGCAACTAAGTTTGTTTTTCCTCTATCGGATTTGACTTTACTACCGGATTTGACATGTTCAACACGGCGGGTGTCTTATAAGAAGCAGGAGATGCTTACTTTACCGGTACACCTGATCTCACCCATGGTTTTAATTGGGTGAGTGTTGTTCATCTGTATGTGTGTCTTCATTTTTTTTTCATCTTTTTTGTCCCGTACTTAAGTCGTGTCCTTGTTTCTTAGTGTTTCCGATGTTGCCATTGTCCATGGATTGTTCGTTCTTTTGATTGACGGTTCGGTTCTCACTTATTTTATCATCGCATTTTTGTCATTGTCTTTTTTCCTCGTTTTTGCAATGTCTCTACACTTTGATTTTTGTAATAAACGCGTCTTAAGTTCCGTTGGTATGTAATTTTAATAAATAAATCGACTTAAATGAATGAAATGATTTGATTGAATGCAATTACAAAACAGTAAATATATGGAATAGTTTTGATTGATAAATGAGTTACTTTTTTGGATAAAATTATTGATTACACATTTGGCGGGAAAATGAAATCCTCTAGATTTGAACATGACTTTGGACAATTTTCCAGATGAACAAATAATCCCACAGCAGTGAGAGTGCCAGACAAAAAAATCTCAGATACCCTTGCGTAAGATTTCTAGTGTGTCGGACTCGGCAAGCTGCATTCGAGTACTTGTTATCTAACCCTTGCGTGTCTGAGATTTTTCTTTCTGGCCACCTCCCTAATGTTAGATTCATATAACCTTATACCTTTGAAAACAGGAACTGGCTTTTCTTTGGGGGTGAGGAAAGTTTCAAAACGCTAAAAATAGGAATGGATGTGTCCCTAAAGTGAGAAAAAAAATCAGAATGAAATGATTATCGACAGAATAAATCCTTTACTGGCCCTACCAATTAAAAGGAAGAGAACAAATAACAAAGACTGTAAACATATCTTTGGAATGTAAGTGTGATGATTATTACATTTCACTGTGTATTTATCTTTGCAGAAAACCATTGAAGACTATAAACTGACACACAGTGAAGCGTTGCAAAGCGAGTTAAAGTTTATTGAAAAATGCTCTGAACTATGTTGGCTAATGTGTACATGTGTACCTCCGATGATCATAGAATACAAAAATTTGGAAGGAGTTGTTCTTGATAAATCTAGATTCAACCAGTATAATATGGTCGGCAACAGCAAGATAGAACTTGTTGTGTGGCCGGTTTTACGTTTACATGAAAATGGGCCTGTTATCATGAAAGGCATAGCGCGAACTTCTTCGGAATCGGGGGATGACGATTACGATTACCCCGGATCACCAATACCAGTATATGAAAGAATGTCTAAAAGTTTAGACGAAACTAATGGATTCAAAAACACAAATAACAGCCAAGCTGTTCTAAACTCATTAAAAAAGGAATTAACAAACGATGACGACGAACATTTATATATGACAATGGATTTTCGAAACAAAAATGAAAGAGCCAATCCCTTTGATACAAAAAGAAGACCAACCACTCACTATATAAGGGAACCGAATACCGCACAGTATCAACATTTATCAAAGACTGAAGGTTCAAAGCCTTCAAATGATATTTTTCATTCACCAAAAATTAGACCGAAGTTCCATAAGAACAAACCACCAAGCCCAAAAGATGGAACATTTGTTTCATATCTTTCAACTAATAGTTCGACATTATAACTGTACTACCTGTAAGCGCATTTAAATTGCAGGGTTTGCTTTAATTCCAGTAAACGTAGTTTAGTGCATTAATAGAAGCTGAACAATTGGAAGTTGGGGATGAGTGGATAGCAATGATATATGTGCAGACCAATATAGAATAAGCTGAAAAAGATTTCTGCTTCATAAAAAAAAAATAGATTCACACCTGCTGCTTAGTCAGGGATTTGTTCAACCATTGTTAATTTCATCCCTCAAAAAAATTCTATGGCCGTCACCATAACATCATTGGAAGATATGACGTGTCAGTATCCCTAAGGAAAGCGGACATTTTCAACTAGATTCACGTCTTTCCGGATTTGACTACCGATTTTGACATTTTTCTGGATTGACTCACTTACAGTGTGACGGGTGCTGTTAACAGAGCAGGACATGCTTACCCTTAGTTTAAACGTATTTATTTTGCTCAAAAAGAATGCAAACAGGATAGGACACAAGTTAAGCTAACTTATGAAGTCTTCCGGAGTACTTGATGTCACTCTCGGTTTCACTGGAGTTCACACTATGAGCGCCTTTTTTTAATGTTGTCTTTTCTATTTATGTGCTTTGTATCTTGTCTAACGTCATTGTTTTCTGTGTTCTCGTTTTGGCCATGTCTTTGGACTTCGATTTTTGTAAATTCCACTCCTTTGTTCCTTCGGTTTTTTACTGCCGTTGTTACCTGATAAAGACACCTGATTTGAATATGATTAAGAATGAAATACCATTTTTTATAACAAGTGTTGTGTATTACATGACAGAAATAGAAAGCTTATATGTCAAGTAAATGTTATCGAAAAATACTGAATTTGACTTGATTTGCAAAGCCTCAGAACAGGGAAAAATGATCGGTGACATATCATTTTTATTTATTTTTTGAACATATAAATTAAGACCTAAAAATATTTTAAAATAAGAAAATTATGTCCGATATTTTTATAAGGCCCGATATACCTGAAGGGACGAGTATATACCTTATTCAGCGGATTTTTGGACAGTGTGTGTGGTCTATAAAATTTCATCGTATAACTTACATTCTCACAGGAACGAAGTAATTGTGAAATACACAAACTATACGCTATTGAGGTACAAGTATATGCTACTATAAGAAAGGGAGGATACACATTTGGGAAGATAAAATCATCACTTTTGTCAAATACATGTATAGCTTAGATTTTAAACGACCATGTTTGTCAATTTACAACAAAAAGATCTGATCTAAGTGCGAAGTTATAGAAGCTTACCAGGAATCTTAAAATTCACTCAGATAGAACTGATGTAAATATTATTTAATTTTTTGGATTATTAAGAGAAAGTGCATCGTTTAAGTGTAAGCAAGCTGTAATTAAGAGATGTGCTAAATGAATGTATTTTCGCTGTGTTGGCCTTTGGAAAAAACTTAGCTTCGTGTGTAAAAGGAAAAGAGTAAACTAAAATCGGTACACAGTTACTTCACAAAAAAATCCCTATTGTCTGTTGAAAATTGCGGACTCTAAAATCTACAAAAAAGTGTCGAAAAAAAATTAACATCTTGATTATGTTGATTATGTCATTTCCAGTACTTCATTCAGTGTGGTTCTAATCAAAATACATTTTGTCTTTTCCTATTACTATGGAGATGTACAGAAGCATTGATGTATCAGTGTATCAGATTATGTAATTGTGTGGCAAAAATATATAAATAGTGGACAAATTAGAATTTGAATGATATGGCAATGGTTTCCACTGTTTCAGAATAATTTTAATATTTATGATGACGTTTTCCCTTTTATTCTTTTGTCGCGGATACAGCTAAGGATACTAGGATATCTCTTTCCCAGATGACAGTATATCTTTCCCTTTAAAAGCTTAATTATTTTTTTCCTCCACCGAATTTGACCTTACTACCGCATTTGACATGTTCAACACGACGAATGTCTTATAAGAAACAGGAGATATGAAAAAGAAAGGAAATGGGGTAAATGTCAAGGAGACAACATCCAATATCCAGGTTAAAACGACCCAAAACAAGATTTAGGGGTCACCGTACGGTCTTCAACAGAGTGAGGAACCTCACACCATATAGCAAGCCCTAAATGGCCCCAAAAGGGTAAAAAAGTGGATAAATCAATGGAAACAAACCACATCCAATAATCCAAATATCAAGAAACTAAAATTTTATAAGAAGACACGGATAAGCCAATCACCAACATATTTCTGACTTGGGACAGGCGCAAAAATTGCGGTGGGGTTAAACTCGTTTTCTTGGATCCAAACCCTCCCCCTATGTGTGGTGAATGGCTAAAAAATAAATACACAAAAAGACTCACAGTAAAAATCAAACTAGAAAAAAAGTCCAACTTATCAAGACGAGTACCCTTACAATGAAGTACATAAAACATGAAGACAATACACACAGGTACTGTCCGGACAAATGCTCGCAGTAACTGACAGCTAGCTAAGGACATAAATTCCGTTGACTATGATATCAAGCCTTCTTACATATGAAACTTCAATTGAAATACTTCTATATAGATTTGGTATAACGTCATCAATTATGAAAGAAGAACATGATATTGTGCAATGCCAAATACTGCCAATATCAAAAATTGTTTAAATTTAGTTATGGTGTAAAGCATTTAGGAGATGATCAATATTTTGCCAACAAAAACCAGAGGTAACGATTTAACAACAATGCTGTATTTATATCCTTTATGAATAAGTTTGTTCAACGGATTAATACTAGTAAGTTTTGAAGGACAATTTTTGAATTTATGCGCTTTGTAAATGATATTGCCATAGAAGTTTGAATGTGAAATGCCCTGATGTATAAGAGCCCTGCATGTAGAACCAAATTTTCTTAATAAGTCAATATATCTATAATAAAATTTAGAAAATGTTTTTATCAATTAATGATATCTAAACCCTTGATGCAGAAGTTTTTCAGTGAGACAAAGATTTCGCTCGTTGAAGTCAGAAACATCACTCGTGCATATCGAACAAGTTGTGAAATGTAGACGCCGTAAGAAGGGGCTAACGGAACATCGCCGTCGAGATGGGGAAAATTGACTATAGGGAAGGAGAAATCATCCCTTTTATCATAAACCTTGGTGTTTAAATTTCCTTGATTTATTGATATATCAAGATCAAGAAAAGGAGTATAATCACTGCTGCTATTGGATTTATTTAAAGTAAGTTCTGCAGGATAAATTTCATCTGTAAATTTAGAAAATTCAGGATTATTTAAAGCCAAAATATCGTCTAAATATCTATATGTATTGTTAAATTTATCCACTAAATGAAGGGTCTTTTTGAATTTTTGCCATGAATTGTGACTCGTAGCAATAAAGAAATAAATCTGCTATGAGAGGTGCACAGTTGGTACCCATAGGAATACCTATTATTTGCCGATAGACTGCATCACCGAAACGAACAAAAATATTATCAAGAAGAAAATTTAATTCTTTTATCATATCCTGACAAGTCCAGTTGGTATATTTGTCATGTTTGTCGTCACTGAAAAACGATTTAAATGTATTGCAACAAATGTACGTACATCCTGATTTTTTGAAGGACCATTTGATCAAATACGAAAATTTCTCTTTGATGAGTGTATGCGGTAATGTAGTATATAGGTTAGAAAAATCATAGCTATCGACGGAGGTGTATGCTTCATTAACAGATCGAAGTCTTTCCAAAACTTCTACCGAATTTTTAACACTCCAAAAGTAGTTAATTCCACTGTATTCATAACATTTGTTGCTAAAGTTGATGACGAGATTTTTTATGGTAGTAAGTGCACTGGTCAATAAAACAGAAATATGTGTAGTTGAAAATTTACTTGATGCCGAAATAAAACGAAATTTGAAAGGATTTTTGTGAAGTTTAGGAAGCCAATACATAGTAGGAGTGCTTTTATAATTAGAAGTTGCTTTAAGTTCAGCTGTAGCTATCATGTGATCATCAATTATTTATGTTTCTGTTGACGTGGTAGCTTGAAATATACAAGAATTGGTAATTTCATTCCGAAGCACCTCGATGTAATACTTACGTCAAACAACGACCACATTATTGGCTGCTTTATCTGCCGGAACAAATATATACTCTTTTTCCAAATCTTTTAATTTCCGTTTAATTTTTGAAATCGCAGGAATGGTATTCTGCAGCTTATAGTGTCTTTCAAAATGATTTATTCGTATATCAACAACTACCATGCATTTGTTAATGAAGGGATCTAATGATTTTTTTATCCGCATTTTCTCTTTTAAACCACTTTTTACATTATGACATGATGTTTACCGGTGCACCTGATCTCACTCATGGTTTTTTTTATTGGGTCCGTGTTGTTCATTATTGTGTACGTGTGTGTGTCTTCATTTTTCTTTTCTATGCTGTACTCATGATGTGTCTGTTTCTTTGTTGTTTCCGATGTTGTCATTGTCCCTGGAATTTTCGTTTTCGATTGACGGTTTGGTTCTGACTTACTGTACCAGTTATATTTTAGTTTGTTGACCATTGGTAGTGCATTCAAAGACAAATGACTGCAGCCATGATATGCATGAAATTTCAGGCGGTATCAGGTAATAGAGAATATTATTGAGAAACGTGGCGTACAACAATGTAAGAAAAAATATAATTTTAAAAGGTGTCATGTGTACGTGAGGATGAAGACGATAGATGTAAGGTTTGTTCTACTGTGTTGTTTACTACGTTTGAATTGAAACCTTCGCTCAAACACACAAAGAATCCTATGTGACATCCTTATGGTTTACAGAATAAGTAAAAATATAATTTTTATAGTGTGCCAACCAACTCTTGATCAAATACATCCCATTTGAAATATAATGCGATATCAAACTAACTAACAATACATTACAAAAGAAATAAAAAGTTCAAAATAGGGTAAAAACCAAATAAAAAGTAAAATTACTTAAATACAAAACCTGCTTCAGGGAACTGTTGTAATCAGAGATCGCCTAAAAGTTACCCTGATAAAGCCTACTCAAAGAGCGGTGTGAATTAAATTTGGATTCTAAAAACTTTAAAGATCTAATTGTACAGCTATCCTCATCCAGTCTCGCCAATTTCCATATGCATACAAAGTTTCCATTTTTCTATTTTTTATACAAGTTTACCACACAATAAACTGAAAACATTGATACATCAATGTTTCTGTACTAAAACGGAGATCATAAATACACCATTTTAGTGGTGTAGAAAACAAATTATATTTTGTTAAGAACCACACTGGCTCAATTAAAATATGAAGAACAGTTAAAATGACGAAATCAAGATTTTAGAATTCTTGATCGACAAGATTTTTGCAGAATTCATAGGGCGGGTATTTTACCTTAGTTTTTACAAAGGGCTAACAGAAAAAAAGACATTTAGCCCAGCCCTTTAATTGCAGTTCCCGCTATATATACGTTGTCATTTCTCTTAAAAATCCTGTATTTAAGGAATATTTACACCAGATCTATCCCAAATGAGCTTAAAATAAAGGGAGTACTGATACAACTTATTCAGTTTCGTACTGAGATCTTTTGAAGATGGGTGCTTGAAAACCTAAGGATATATGACAAACGTGATGATTTTACATTCTTAGAAACAATATACCTGCCTCTCCAAAGTATGGGTTGTACATTTCAATGTTGGTTCATTAATTTCGAGCATGTAGTTTATACAGTGTTTTTATTTTAATAGAGCAAAAATATTGTCTTAATAGGTGCTAATTCAGGGATTTGCTCAGCCTTTGTTACTCTTATCATTCAGAAATTCTATTGGTGTCTTCATGACATCATTGAAAGATATGAGGTGTCGGTGTCACAAATGAAAATGTACATTTTCAGCTAGATTTCACACCTTCATGGATTTGACATAACAGGCTTTGACTTAATCCTGGACTAACTCACTGATAGTGTGACAGGTGCCGGAGCACATGTTGCCACTCTCAGTTTTTATAGGAGTTAACAATATAAGTGCCTTGGTTCTGAATGTTGTATTATATTTGCGTGCTTTGTGACTGTCTCATGTCTTTGTTTTCTCTACATTCTCGTTTTTGTCATGTTTCTGGACTTTGTTTTTTCTGCATTCTCGTTTTTGCCATGTTTCTGGACTTTGTTTTTCTGCATTCTCGTTTTTGTCATGTTTTTGGATTTTGTTTTTTTTCTGCATTCTAGTTTTGCCATGTTTCTGGACTTCGTTTTTTTTCTGCATTCTCGTTTTTGCCATGTTTCTGGACTTTGTTTTTTATTAACTCTTACTCTTGCTCCTTTGGTATTTACTGCCATTAGTCTATTTAGATTATCCCTGTCTACAATTTAACTTTTGACATATCATTTCTCACATGACTTTTGCATGATGCATGCATTGCAGGAGAAGTTTCCGGTCTCACTACTTATAGATTTAATGTTGACATGTCCATCAAGTTTCTCATGGCTGTATCTGTCAAAGAGGTTGTTAGCTTCTAATGTCTATACTTTGCTTTCTATTCTTTATAAAAGCGTTACCATGATTTGCAGATGTAGTGCAGTTCCTCTTGAACAGGATAATCTATCACGATGAAATCGGGCTAGCATTGACCTTTATTTAATATTTAGTAAGACGGTCACAAAATATTAAAACTATACCCAAGGCAGTCACTAGTTATTTTATGAACAGACAGGCGGACGAATGCATAAAAAGAATCCTGTAGACTCCGATCTCTAAAGGATATAAAGTGAATATAAATAAGAAAAATGCCTGGCATTGTTTTCAACTGATTTGGCTCTAACTTGTAATATTGCAAATATTGCCGACGATTCAGAACATGATGATTCATTCAGAATATGTCATGTCAAATCTTCTGTTTAAATATCGTATATATAAAGTGAACAAACACGTCAGATAAAAGATAATCGCGAGATGATTCTTTATACAAAAAAAAAATAAATAAAATAAATAAAAAAAAGAAAATAAAAACTGACATTTTCAGCTAGATTCGCGTCTTCCCTGATTTGACATTACCGGTTTCGACTTTACCCTGGATTGACCCACTGACAGTGTGACGGGTGCTGTGCACAGAGCAGGACATGCTTACCCTTCCGGGGCACCTGATGTCACTCTTGTTTATTGAGAGTTCACACTGTTAGTGCTTTATTTTTCTGTGTTGTATATGTAACGTTCGTGTGTTTTGTGGGCATGTGGTGTCTTTGGTCTTCCGTCTTTTGGTGTTCTTGCTTTTGCCTTGTCTCTGGACTTTGATTTGTGTAATCTGGTGCTTTGTTCCTTCGGTATTCTACTGCCGTTGTTTTATACCAGATGTTAAGTTAAAGTTAAAATCGGCAATATTCTTTTTTCTTTTTTTCAATTTATGTATATTAGCATAGACTGAACGAACCCACCGAGGAAAAACACTTATTTTTGGACAGTTTCCTTGATTCTAATTATAGCAGTACTACTTGGAAATATAACCTACGACTTAAATAATGTAAACAGAAAAAAATCACGTCAACAAATAATACATGAAGAAGCATTATGCAGTATTTCTGAAATAACCTAATATAGTAACAGGAAGTTGAAGTACTATACTTTTTACATAATTTTATATGATATTGACAATAGCGATGGCTATCAATTACTGATTTTATATCAGGACTTGCTATATTTTATAGTAACTTCAACTTTAATAATATATGTCTTACTTCGCAATAGACTAAAACACATTTTGGAGTAATTGAATTCATTGTTCAAAATTTAGTCAAACATTGGAAATGACACAAAATGTAAATATAATTGACAGTCCGGTAAAATATTATCTAAACTAATGATGAAATAAAAAAAACCCACAAAACCTATGATGTGTATCGGTGTTAATGCCATCCCAGATGGAACACCAGTCAAAGATTGAAGAAACAATATCAAAATTTCTCTACGAATGTTGCTAAATGTCATCTGCAAACGATTGTTATAAGATAACATACTGTACTTCAAAATCTCATTTTTCAGACAGAAGATTAGTGAGATCCTCCTTCGGTTTCAATCAACTAGCAAAACGTTTATGACACGTAAAACAAACAAATAAGAGGGGTCGAACCGTAGTCCAGCAATATTATCTACAAGATGGATCGAAACCATAGTGTAGCAATATTACCCTCAAGATGGATCGAAACCGTAGTCCAGCAATATTACCTACAAGATGGACCGAAACCGTAGTCCAGTAATATAACCTACAAGATGGATCGAAACCGTAGTCCAGCAATATTACCTACAAGATGGACCGAAACCGTAGTCCAGCAACAGTGTTTTCCATTTGCCATTTAAGCTGGCTTTGCCGACCAGGTTCTTTTGCAGGCCGACCACCTTTGCTTTCGTCAAGGTGGTCGGTAAAAACAGAAATTTTTCAGTCCCGGTCCGTCATAGCTCCGTCGTTAGTGTTGCCTTCATTAGACAAAATGGCGGATTTGAACAAACAAAATCGATGTTTTCTTTTGTACAGAAAGAAAAGGGAAAATACCTGATGAACTTTTTGAATGAAAACAGAACGAACCATTGAAAATATAAACATGGAGACCATTCAATATAAATACTAGGCGAGAATACGATCAAAACTCCGAGTACGAAACTAAAGAGATGATAAATACGACATGATTTCAAACAATTGCTGATTGCTGCAATATTACCTACAGGATGGATCGATACCGTAGTGCAGCATGCAAGAGGGATCAAAACATTGCAAACCAAGTATAGCATCTCTACAAACCAAGGGTAAATAATCCAAGTGATAGTCCATCGATATCGTAAAACAAGACTTAGTGTAAATTGCTGACTAGAAGGATCAACACCAAAAATCCAACAATATTTAAACAAGTTGAGCATCCAAACAAGGGTTATTAACATCATATCCAATCAATATGGCAATTGCATCGTTACGACAATAATGATCAAAATTATAGTACATCAAAATTACAAAACTAGTGTAATATCCTGAAAAGTAAGATCAATATCAATGTTCAACAAAATGGTAAATAAATGTAGCATGCTGACAGGAGGATCAACACCCCTAGATGCTTTGTTTTGGGTCGTTTTAACCTGGATATGGGATGTTGTCTCCTTGACATTTACCCCATTTCCTTTCTTTTTCATATCATAGTGAATAGTGCAAAACAAGAGAAGTATCTTGACAAAGGGATCAACATTAGAGTCCGTCAAAATGGTAAAACAAAATCAAGATATCTTGCAAAACACCCAGAGACATATTGATGCGTAACAAAAGGTAAACATTATTCCTTGACCTTCATCTTCATTTTGATAACAGAGGTAGACTACAAAACTAAGCTGTATGACAAACGCGATGATTTCACTTTTTCTCCTTTTCTTCTCAAGGGCATGTGGTCGATACATTGACTTCCTTGATAGAGTCCAGTTACTCACAGATAGGCTACTTAAACAAGGCTATATTACCCGTAACTTGAGTTCATCACTTCAGAAGTTTTACAGTCGATATCACGATCTTATGGACCGCAATGGGATATCTGTTTCCCAAATATCAACAGATTTTTTTCCTTTGAAAGCTTAAGATTTTTGTCTTCTCTTCCGGATTTGACTTTGCTGCCGGATTGAAACTGTTCAACACGGCGAGCGTCTTCTAATAAGCTGGAGATACCTGTGCACCTGATCTCACCTATGGTTTTAATTTGGGTCCGTGTTGTTTATTTGTGTGATTCATTTTTCTTTTCTGTGCCGTACTTGTGTGATGTCTTTGTGTTTTCGATGTTACCATTGTCTCTGGGTTTTTGATGTTGCCATTGTCTCTGGATTTTTGATGTTGCCATTGTCTCTGGATTTTTGATGTTGCCATTGTCTTTGGAATTTTGATGTTGCCATTGTCTCTGGATTTTCGATGTTACCTTTGTCTCTGGATTATTTTTTCAGACTGATGATTCGGTACTCATTTATTTTATATTAAATATACATACAAAAACATGACAGACAGAGTATGATAATGATAATAATAAAAATACAATAGATCAGACATAGAGTATGTAAATTTAAGGCAATTACTCATAATCAAAGAAAAAAGCTCGTTTTCGAATGATTATAAAGTTGTGTATTGCAAATCGTTTAACTTGCAAAACAAGTGTTGAGTTCTAGCATTTTTGATAAACATCATAGTACTTCAATATGGCAAACCTGTGGAGGTAAAGAAAAAATCCTCCAAAATATTCTTACACGTCGTCACACGTTGACGCTAGACGTAATAGTCAGTGTGACATGGTCATTAGAAGGAGACATTAATGTGATGATAGACTGTTGAGTCTTCTATATTTCTATTGTAACACATAAAGTATCCGTACTACTATTGCTATGCAATTTAAATTTGTATATACGGTCAAATGTCTAGTTTTATTAGCTCACCTGGCCTAAAAGGCCATGTGAGCTATTGCCATCACTTGGCGTCCGTCGGCGTCCGTCCGTCCGTCGTCCGTCCGTCCATCGTAAACTTTTTCGAAAATCTTCTCCTCTGAAACTGCTGGGCCAGTTTTAATCAAACTTGATCTGAATCATCACCAGGGTATGTAGATTCAAAATTGTGTTCGATTAGTCCGAGGACCAAACAACATGGCTGCCGTTACTAAAAATAGCACATAGGGTAAATTGCTGTTTTTGGCAAATAACTCAAAAACCATTGCAGATATCAAAAATCTGACATGGAGTAAAAGTGATCAGCATGACAAGATCTACCTGCCCTGCGATTTTGAAGAAAATCTGAAACCCGTCTTAGAGTTATTGCCCCTTTTCCATGGAAATTTCAAAATTTTGATATTCTTTATTTTTTATCACAAAAACTATAACAGATAGAGGTCAACTTTAAATTGCGAAAATGTTCAGCATATCAAGATCTACCAACCTTAAAATTTTGAAGAAAATCTGACCACCCATATAGGAGTTTTTGCCCTTTATTGGTCAAATTTAAGAAATTTGATACTTTTTGTCATCAATTTAAAAAATCTTCTCCTCTTAAGCCACTGGGCCAATTGTTACCAAACTTGACACGAATCATCACCAGGGTAAACAGTTTCAAAATTGTGTTCGATTAGTCCGAAAACCAAGCAACATGGCTGCTGTTACTAAAAATAGAACAAAGGGGTAAATTGCATTTTTTTGCAAATAACTCGAAAACTGTTACAGATATCAAAATTCTGATAGGTACTGAAAATAATCAGCATGACAAGATCTACCCAGCCTGTAATTTTAAAGAAAATCCGAAAACTAGTGTTGGAGTTATTGCCCTTTTTCCGTAAAATTTTCTAAATTTTAATATACTTTATTTTTTATTTCAAAAAGTATTACAGATAGAGATCAAGTGTAAACTGCAAAAAGGTTCAGCATGTCAAGATCTACCAACCCTGAAATTCTGAACAAATTCCAAAAATCTTTGTTGGAGTTGTTTCCCTTTTTCATGGAATTTTCAAATGTTAATATTTTGTCGTCTTTTAATATTACCATAACTAGAGAAGATAAATGTTAAGTGTAAATTGATAAAATGTTTGTCATGCTGTGGCAACTTCAAAACTGGTGTATAAAATTGTTTGTTGACCGTCATTTTCAAAATGGCCACCAAAAAAGGCGGGAAAATTCAATATTGTCCGATTTCAATGAAATTTGATTTCCAAGTGCATATTGATGTTGTGAATCCAAAATTGATGTTAAGAATTGTTTGCTGACGGCCATTTTAAAATGACTGCAAAAAAAGCGGGAAAATTCAACATTATCTGATTTCAATGAAATTTGGTGTCCAAGATGATATTGATGTTGCAACTTCAAAAGTCGTGTTGAAAATTGTTTTGTTGACTGCCATTTTCAAAATGGCCACCAAAAAGGCGGGAAAATTCAACATTTTCCTATTTCAATGAAATTTGGTTTCCAAATAAATATTTTGATGTGGTAACTTCTAAATATGGTTTTAAAAATTGTTGTTGACAGCCATTTACAAAATTATGTCTCAACTTCGAAACTGGTGTTGAAAGTGGTTATAAGCAAGTACATTTTTCTCAAAAAAGCGCAACAAAGAAATATAGTAAAACAAGATCAGACTTTAAATACAGTTCAAGATATTGGTGGTGTTTGAGCTAACAAAGATTGAGAGACTTAAGTTCAACTGTATAACTTAAAATGTTAGCTTCATTGTGGTAACTGAAAGCCAGGTGAGCGATACAGGCTCCTGGGAGCCTCTAGTTTCGAATTTGAACTATCGAGGTTCAATGTCACATCTTTATATAACTATTACATATTCAGTTAAGAACTTGTACAATCCATGAACGTGACCATAATTTAACATTTTTTGTATACTTAAAAGTTAAAGTTAAAAGTTTGATTTTTTTGTTACTTTTAGCATTCAATATATTTCATTAAAATTTAATAAGCAAGCAAGCGATAATGAAAAATATAATGTTTATTATAATCATATAATGTATTGACTAATGAATTTTACCTTAAATGTTGCAGCTATCGTCATCAGGTATGGACTTGTGGATGTTACTTCTGGAGACCATCAAGTAGAAGCTTTTATGACTAGTTTTGCTACTTTTGTGAGAACTCATTCGCATGAGAGGAACAGATTGAACTCCACATGTATCACATTTACATTAAACTCATGATAAATAAATAACAAAGCACTGATTTAACTGTGAATTTTGTTTCTTCATTTTTGCATTTCGACAACTTATGTCTCTTCGGTGCAGATCGAATCAATACAATTTGAAATCCATTATCCGTAACATGTGTAAAGCTGATAGAGAACAAATGACCAATAGGATCTAATTGGAAAAGCCAAAATCAGCTATGCAGGAGGGAGATACTCCTTAGTTTTTAGCAAAATTTTCTTAAGGGGGTAGCCCTGGGGTAGGAGGAGATAACTCCGTTTTTCACTTTTTAATTACTTACACAAACAAATTACAATAGGTATTATTAAAATTTTAAAATTGTAAAATTTTTTCCACACAGCAAATAAATATTTATTTTGTCATGAAAACAAATACCCAACATCCAGTTATTTATAATGAGTGCATTTTACTCTACATTTTTGCAATGCTGTCCAAAGATAATTGAAATATGTAAAAGTCAGATTTCTTCCAAGGGAGGTAATTTATACCACAGATTCAGCAATTTTATTGATTTTTATCAACTTTATTCTAAATTAAGAAAATATGGGACGGTAGAATTTTCTAAAATTTTGATATATCTTACATATACTAGTTTTCTTTCTATTCTCAGTTTTTGGTGAATATTAAACGACGGAATTTTTTACAAGAAGTGTTTAATAGTGATCAAAATAGAGTAAAAATTTCAGCCTATATTGTTCAGATCACCCATGTATTTCAGTTCAAACTATTTAAATTTACTATCATTATTCATTCTTACTTTCACACATGTCTAAACTACAGAATTTTGCATTTGAAATAATTTTAAATCGAATACATATTTAATTAGGGCCAATTTTATACACCACAATCAAGTCCTGAACGGACCAAATAATATGAGGAAACAGGGTATCTTTGATGACCACTAGACATAAAACTGGACGGTAAAAATTGTTGAAAATTGCTGAAAGACAACATGAACATGGGTAGTTTTAATACTGAAAATATTAAGAAAATTAAACGAGTGGAAAATTTTAGGCCCTACCCAGGTCTACCCCCTTAAATTCAGATATTGTATGTTTTCAAAATATAATCGGTTTCCGGGCCAGTACTGAACAACTGGCAGCTGGGTTGGTAAAAACCCTCAGGGTCTTACAGTCCACCATCAGAGGCATCGGCCTATTATTAATAAATGACAAAATACCGAAGTTACTGTGAATTTAGTTTCTGCGCTTTCGACAACTTTTGTCTCTACGGTGCAAATCGAATCAAAGCCATTGGAAATCCATAAAACGAAATATTTTTAAAGCTGATAGATGACAAATTGCCAACAGGATCTAAACAGAAAAGCCAAAATCAGATACACCTTAATTCTTAAATTTAGATATTGCAAGATTTCTAATTAAATCGTTTTCGTGCCAGCACCGAAGTACTGGCTACTGGGTTAGTGAATATCCTCGGGGACTTTCAGTCCACCAACAGAAAAATCGACCCAGTGGTAATAAAATACCATGTTACTGTGAATTTAGTTTCTGCATATGCAAAACGATAATGAAATTTCATTGCGTAAATTCCTTTCTTACGTATAAGATATTTTGATACTATGCACATTTTTTTACAATTAAACATACATGTAGTTGAATAAGACTTCCTCGTTCATAGATATGCTGTGTACATATGAATTACCTACTGTGTATTATCAAATTTAAAATTGCTTGTAGGTAAAAAAAGGAAGTTTTAACTTTTCAAACTGGAATATTGTACATGGACAAATATGAGGTATAAAGTAAGGATATATATTTACATTTTATTTTACTGTATTTTTATCCCTTACAACAATTCGTCCTTTAGATACAGCATCGATGAACCCTTTAAAGAAAAGTAAAAGCAACAGCACATAAAACCTAAACTATGTGGGTGTATAAATTTACAATGTCTAAACTTAAGAAAGGAGTATCTTCCTCTAGTAGAGCTCCTTGTTTGTTGTTGTTGTAATATTTTATTGCCAAAAAGTGACAATAAGATTGGACAACAAGTTGTCACAACTTATTCTAAGTCCTCTCCTTACATAAATTTGAATTTCCTAAGAACGCAAATTTGCTTGAGAGCTTTATTTATAATTGTGTCAAAATGGAAGGCCTATTTGGCATCAGATGAAAAGTTTATCCCTAATTGTTTATTATTTTAAACGATTTCAACTTGTACTCCATCAAACATAATATTAAGGTCAGGTACCTAGGTACTAGAAATAACCAAAGCTTTGGTTTTGTTTGGATTAAAATCTACCAACCAAGTTTCAGCCCATTGGTTGAGTAAACTCAGATGACTATCAATTTCAGTTTCCATGATATTAAACTTTTGGCCCGAATAAGAAAGGGAAGTGTCATCTGCAAATAAACATGCTACATTACCTAAATTATCAGCTAATATATAATGAAAAGAATAGAGGGTTCAATACAGATCCCCGGGGAACTCCCGCTCTTACTTTATCTGGGGGTGATGGTTCGTTGTTTACTACAACAAACTGATCTCTATCAGTTAAATAATCTTTTGACACATTCCTCGTTTCCCTTCTTTTTCCTATTTAATTCAATGGATCAATGTTCCTGATATTCCGTATGACTCTATTTTTTTTCCACCCCCTTATGCCAAACTCTATCAAAAGCTTTAGAAATATCGCAAAATATTAAGATGGTAGACTGCTTATTATCCAAATTTTGGCAGATATTGTGATAAATTTCTAGTAATTGATATACAGTTGAGCCACCTGGGAGAAAACCTGACTGATATTCATACAGTAAGGAATTTTTCTATTAAATAATTATAGATATATTTGTAGACAACACGTTCCATTACCTTTCCGATACAACTTAACAATGCTATTGGTCTATCATTTTAACATAATTTTTTATTGTCTTTTTTTAAAGATAGGTACAACTCTAGCAACTTTCCAAATCTTTGGAAACTTTCTTTGTTGTATAGAGGCATTAAATATAAGTGCAGGGGGTTTGCAAACAGAATCCGCAGTGGCTTTAACATTTGGTGACTGATAAAATCTTCACCACAAGCTTTTCCTATCACTAAAAATTTTAATATATCATTAACAGCTCTTTGTTCAGCTGGTGATATCACCCACTTCGGGTTATTTGTTCTCTCTTAGACCCATCTTTCTAAACTACGTTTTGTCATATCCCTTTCTTGTTCAAGAAAGTAAATCTACATGTATTGGCATATAGGGAAAATTGATAAAGAAAGGGGAGATTTGGGTGTCTAAAAACGGGTCTAACCATATAGTTGGCTTTTACTAGGACCAGCTAAAAGACTGTCCAGAGTTTCTATCATTGTTTAAGTAAATTAAGATTGTATTTTGTTATTTTCATTGTTTTTGTTGAAGTCCCAAGACGTGTAAACAAAATTTAGAAAGTAGCTGCTGACTTTTACCTCAAAGTCAATTCAAATGAGTTGCACTTTCATCATTTGCATTCTTCAAAAAATATAATTGTTAACATATCAACAAACTTTCTAAGGAAAAAAGTCTTTATTTTTGTAAAGCTATCCTTGATGTCAATTGCCCATGGAAAGCCCAAAGCATGGTATTTGCTATTAGCTAGCTTTTTGATTTTTTAAAAATTTCTAATGCATTTTAAAAAATTTTTCAATCTTTTTTCCTTTGTAATATCTTGACTAGACAGAAAATTAACCAGTGTCTCTTGCATAAGCTAATTTTTCTCATAAAATCGGTTTCGATTCAATGTCTGATTATACAACTCTATTGTCTCTGTTATTCATTATCTCTCTTTTTACCTATTCGTGCACTATTTGCAATGCCCAATAAATAATAAGATCTGTCTATTTCTATCGTTCTACTTGAAGTCCTTCTGTTGTTTAGTTTTGTTTTCATAACATAACAATGATTACTTATTTTCTTTCTTTTCTCTATATATACTGGCTTTCAGATCTGATACTTGTTGATCAAATTAATTTCCAATTGTGAAAGGTTTGTTTGCGCTGAAATATCAATATTGCATTTAGTGAAGTTTTTTTGGCTTGATATCTTGTACTTGATATTTTAGTGTCTAATTGTTTGATTCTATTCTCAATGGCTCGGCAAAACTCTGCAACACACCTTACCTCACAATCTGTAAGAGTGGTTAATAATCTCATCTTCACGAAAATGAAAGACCCAGTTTAGGAAAGGACTTCTTTAAACATCAGATTGGGTTTTTTCTCTTGGATCTCGACATGCACTTCAGTAGCAGTTTCCATAATATAAACATCAAACTACTTTCTAATTTTTTAACGTGAATTCCTTATTTCAGGCTCCAAGTAGCTCGAGAGTGGCTTCGCGATTTTTGTTCTTTTGTTTTTATTACCTTGTTTTGTGATTGAAAACTTGCTAAACTTATTTGGTGACATAATTCGAAATGTTAGATTTGACCACACCTTTTGTTAAGAATTAAATTTCTGATGAAATTTTCGTGACCCTGCAAATCTTGTTCATTAGCTTGAGTGAACTACTCCTTAGTTTTGAAAAAAAAACTTCATTTTATATTTTTCTTGATCCAGTACCAGTGCATTGTGATATATAAGAGAGCTGAGTGGCAATATAATAGAATATCACAAATTTTATTATTCAGGTCCAACAGACTTTATTTGTCCAGTGACGACTTTTTTAATTAATTGAGATGAATTTGATGTTGAATGAACGAAAACAGTTCTATTACGATTTATGATAACACCATTTAAACATGCTAAAACAACAGGGGTCAACAGATTTCTACAGCACACTGGAACGAGGAGACTTAATAACCAGCCTAAAACACAAAGATGTTTTGTTAAAAGAAATAAATATCTTAAACAAAAGATTGTACGAGGAAAATCAACGACTGAAAAGAGAGAAAGAAGAAGCACTTTCAAGGTAAGATGCTACTATTTTCATTTCTACATGTACCATGGTTCTTTGACCGCAATGCTGGACTACGGTTTCGGTCCATCTTGTAGGTAATATTGCTGGACTACGGTTTCGATCCATCTTGTAGGTTATATTACTGGACTACGGTTTCGGTCCATCTTGTAGGTAATATTGCTGGACTACGGTTTCGATCCATCTTGAGGGTAATATTGCTACACTATGGTTTCGATCCATCTTGTAGATAATATTGCTGGACTACGGTTCGACCCCTCTTATTTGTTTGTTTTACGTGTCATAAACGTTTTGCTAGTTGATTGAAACCGAAGGAGGATCTCAAATTGACGTTTCTATTTTTATGTATTATTCACGGTCATCTGGTTCTATTGTTTTTTCTTCAAGTTGATTCCATCTGCAATTACGATAAAGATATTTGTAAAAAAAGCTTGTGATTTCCTTCTATATTTAAATATACTGAACAACAATAAACGCACTAGTAACGTGTATTTCTATGGAAGTTAGTATTCCATTGTAAATATCTCTCGAAATAATTGCTTTAATTTAACCCCCCCCCCCAAAAAAAAAAGAAAAAGAAGAAAAGATTTTTATTTCACCCACAAAAATGCAAAAATTATTAAAACTGATCCTTTTAGGCTCTTGCGCCGAAAACTACTGCTTTGATAACTTTAGACAGTTTAACTTCTGAACAAGCCAATTTGAAGGAAATGAATTCTTTCACTTTTGTAAACGTACATATACTGTACAATAAAAGTTGTTCCTTAAGCTTTAAAAAACGAGATATTGTTTGGCAAACTTCGACTTGTTTGTATTTGAAGCTTAAAAGTACGTCGTCAGGGGAATCGATATGGCTTAAATACTTAGCAGGTATAGATAATTGGTGCATTTTTCAATTGTTGAGTATAATATTTTTATATGATACGTGCATTTTGGCTGTCTGATGGCTTTGTTTTTCTGCATTCTGGTTTTTGCCTTGCCTCTTGACTTCGATTTCTCTGGAATTCTTCTTTCGTTGGCTCTAAAAAGTCATACTTGTTTTCAAAAAAAAAAAAAAAAAAAAAAAAAAAAAAATCCCTTTTATTTCTATTGATTGATTGATAAGTTTGCTCCCAGTGACAATATTTCAGCTATATAAGGACGACAAAAATTAAGTCAACACAAAAATAATCTATGAAAAGAAAAAAAGTAATAAAGGTGGAAGGGACATCTGGAGTAACGAGTGTTGAATGTCACTGAAAATGGGAGAAATGGGTAGGGACAGGACATTTTGCCTTCTATGCGACCCCCAATGAGTGTGCTTTTGAAAGAAAAATATAGAAGGAATCTTTATAGTCCTTTATACAGGATAGAACGTAGCAGTTCTCCACACAGTTTAGCTAGAATGGCTCGCGGTCAGGTTTTCCGTATTATGACATGGCTACCACGCATTGACACGTATTCTTCTATCCATCAGAAGCCGTGGCCCCTGAAAACTAATTCAAGTACCGGGTACACTTAATTCTAATTTGACGTCGTTCTAAAGCTTTGTGTCCATGCCCATGTTGACAAATATGTTACTTTTTGACCTAGATTACTTTGATTTCAAACTCCAATATTTGTCCTTAAGTATCGAAAAAATTAGACGCTCGGGGTAAAATATTATCCATAAGCGCTAGACCGTGGGAAAACAATTTAAATATATGGGTACCGTTAAAATATTTTTCAATATAGTCAATTTAAATGTTCAAGTCTTCGTTTCATGCAAGGTACCCTCAAGGTTTGTAGGCTCACCAGGAGTGATGGTATAAGAAGTACATGGTGCCGACTATAGCGTGCAATATACGTATTTAGACAAACGGTGTAGGGGGGCAAAATTACTAAAAATCAACTCCACAGTTTTAAAAAGTTGTAGTTCAGAGACAAGCTACGAAAAGAACACCCAAATTATTTTGCTCATTAAGCCGAAGACAGAGCCACATACGAGGAGATTTTCCATCAGAATTTAAAAAAATCAAACATTGTATATGATTTAATTTTTAAAGAAATATGCAAGTATCAGTTTCTGGCTTGTAACTAAACACTTGAATTAAACACTTAAAAAGTAATATATATATATATAGTGTTGGATTGATTTCAAGTGTCACTTTTACAGTTAAAAATATAGTTCACAAGGACAATAAATCGTATACTCTTCAATCGTCATAAAATCATCTTTAAAACCTGAGTCATGTTAAATTTAGATTAAGTTGAGAATAACAATGGAGCAAGCACTTTATTACACTAGAGGCTCACTCAAGGCAAGCATCTTGTATATGGTCATTTATCCGACAGATCATTGCAGGAACTGGTCCAATTGTAGGTCGACTTTTATTGGACTCTGGCACTGCATATGGTTTTCATATTTGATCATACAATGACTAGTGATCAAGTGGAAGTCAAATTTGACTAGTAGGTTCTGAAAAAATCTTGAAATGATACATACTACCTAATGCTTTATCATCTTGAAATTGACATGAATTCACGTGACAAATTTTCCAAAGAAGTTATTTTAGACAGTTGTGTAAACTGACTGAAGTCATGTTTGTCGGCATTTAGAACACTCAAGGAATTCAATAAATGATCATTGTGACTAATCCAGGTTTCACTTGAGGTTAAATTTTAAAAAGATCGTCGTTTGGAAAGTTTTAAAACAACGAATGGACGGCAACTGCATCTTTAAGACGGCCAGAATAAGTAAAAAGATTACAAAACTCAAGATTAATGTCGTACTAAATGCCATTTCGAGCCTTCATTTTCATGTATTAGTATTCGGCGCTATTTTGTGTATTCAATAATTTATACCTATTGACTGGTTATGAGGGAATAGCAAGTTTGTTGCCCCCGAGACCCTGACTATTTACCGAGGCGTAGCCGAGGTCAACAGTTAGGGTCAAGGGGACAATAAACTTGCTATTCCCAAATAAACAGTCTATAAGTGTTTTATTATACCGAAAAACACAAGATTCACTACTTTAAACTCATCTAAAGAAAATATTTCTCTTATTTCTAGTATTTTTTGTCTAAATTTTGTATTTTTATTAAAACATAAACAATTACATCTATTTTCATCAACAATTTTTTTTCTGCTGCAAAGTGAATAGTGTTCACTGTAATTTCATAGCTAGTTTAAAGTTGTCACTTGGAAACAATGATCAACAAAACTTTTATCCAATTGAAATCACAAATGAACAGTACAAGTATTTTATTATACCAAAAATAATTTAAAAAAAAGCAAAAAACAAAGATTTTTAAATCAATGTCGCTCTTTGAAAAGTAATTCTCTCTTTACCATCATTTCTTTTTAATTTTGTATTCTTATTAAGAACATAATAATTACATCTTTTCTCTTTCTGCTGCAAAGTGAATAGTGTTCACTGTAATTTGCATAGCTAGTTTAGAGTTGTCACTTGGAAACAATTGTCACAGCATTCTAAATCATCATAAGATTTTTTATCCAATGGGAAAGCAAGAAAAAAGTTCGGGAAAAATATTTACACTGCCAGTCAATAGTCTGAGAAACTTTTGACTGGTAAATAGTTACAAAATTGGAGAAGGTGAAAATAGTAATTTTATTTTAGAAATTTGAGTAGTAATGTTCATATACTGAGGTATAATAATAATAAAAATGGAAGGAAATAGCTACAAGGGACTTCCTCAGACTGCAATGTAGTCTGTCCTGCATAACAGATTCAGCTAAAATCAACAATTCTGAAATCGGTCATAAAACAAACTGTTACTAAAAATAGGAAGTGAATATTTTGTCTGTTCCTCCTGATGAGATTGTATTGATATCGATTAAAATGAATGTTTCTTTTGCAAGATTGAGTAAAATAGCTGGACAAAAGCTGACGAAGGGAAATCCGTCCATTACGGATTTGTCAAATCCGAACAGACCTGCTAAAATAAGTGAACGATGGAGTTCACTTTATACAGATGAATGGATGGATGCTCATGAAGAAATCAGAGTCAAGAATAAAAAACAAAACCAAAGCAATATTCCTGAAAAACAGTTACTGTGGAATGTTGACGTAAGTTATCCTATTTGAGGTAGCCTTCCAAAACATTAGTTCCTTCTTATTAACAAAATATACTAAATTCATCAATTTATAAAAGGTGAACAACCTCAAATTGTTTAGTATAGGAATCAAAGAAAAAAATCTGTCCTCAAGACGTTTGGACTGTATCCTTTCAGAAATATTCGTCATTTTCTCTACTGGTTTTGATAAACTAATACCTGAGGAAATTCGAAAATAAACTAACACATCAGTATTAAACTGGGTTGCAGTCTCATACAAGCCAAAATAGTGTTTGATTCTTTTTAATTACTTGTACAATTTTCTTAACAAAAATAACAATAACTTGTACAATGATATAAATTTAGAGTTCCTGGCATACATTTTTGCTGAATACATTTTTTATAATGAAATAAAAAAATGCATATGCAACACTTAAACTAGTGAAGTTAGATGTTGTTAGAAATGTAAAGTGTACTAGCAGCACCAGGAGTAAACAATCTCTTTTTCAATTAAGTTGAATTAATTAAGATCCTAGATATTCCCTCTTTATCGTGACAAATAGCTTCTGTTGAGTAACCCAAATTTTATTATATCTGAGGCCATTTGCAAAAAGGAAAGCAGTGAGGGTTAGTCTGTACTGAAGCTATAGGAATCAGCTTTTATATTGCTTAAGCAAATAATTACATTGACTCAATCTTAGGAATAGATTTGAAGTACATGTACATGATGCAATATCAAAACAATGCATAGTTAATAAACTGTAAACCAAGCAATGGGAAAAAGAAAGGAAATGGGGTAAATGTCAAGGAGACAACATCCCATATCCAGGTTAAAACGACCCAAAGCAAAGCATCTAGGGGTCACTGTACGGTCTTCAACACAGTGAGGAACCTCACACCATATAGCAAGCCCTAAATGGCCCCAAAAAGGGTAAAAAGTGGATAAATCAATGGGAACAAACCACATCCAATAACCCAAATATCAAGAAACTAAAATTTTATAAGAAGGCACGGACAAGTCAATCACCAACATATTCCTGACTTGGGACAGGCGCAAAAATTGCGGTGGGGTTAAACTCGTTTTCTTGGATCAAAACCCTCCCCCTATGTGTGGTGAATGGCTAAAAAACAAATACACAAAAAGACTCGCAGTAAAAATCAAACCAGAAAAAGGTCCAACTTATCAAGACGAGTACTCTTACAATGAAGTACATAAAAGAGACAATACACCCAGGTACTGTCCGGACAAATGCTCGCAATTACTGACAGCTAGCTAAGGACATAATTTCCGTTGACTATGTTATCAAGCCTTCTTACATATGAAATGGGACTATGATTTATCATTATTTTCCATCTCGATGTCACCATTAAGCCTACAACAAAGATCAGTGGCTCACATCTCATACGGTATAAGCGGTTACTTTCGCGGGCCGCAAATTTCGTGGTTCCTCTAAAATTCGATAATTTATTTTCACATAATGACATATTTTTATTTCCTTAGGGACCGACCATTTAACCTGAAGGGGGGGGGGTTATGGTTTTTTTTTCTGGACAGAAAATTTTTTTCGCGCTTCGCGCGAAACAAATTATTTATTTTTTGCACGCGTATCAACAAAATATTTTTTTTCAAAATTAACATTATTTTTTTGGGCAGAAAGCCTCATTCAGAAAATTTTTTTTCATCATTTTGGCAGCCAAAATATTTTTTTCACATAAAATCAGATCCAAAATATTTTTTTAGAAAAAAACCATAGCCCCCCCTTTCAAGTTAAATGGTTGGTCCCTTATCATGTTCTGTATTTGGTCTCATTTAAATTATATTTTGCCTTTTGCAATTTTGCAACACCACAATACCTGTTAATAAAGCGAAAATTAAGTATTCGTCAAAATAAAGATATTCCATGACTTCTAATAGTTTGGGCGGAATATCGAACAACACTACACCCATGTCATTTTACTCACAGATGCAGGATCACGAGCAGTTCTTAGATCTTCTGATAGCCACTTTCATCCGTTGTGAATATCAAGTTATTTGTAGGTTGGTCATTACATTATTATTAGTATCATATAATAACTAAATACCGAAGTTACTGTGAATTTATTTTCTGCATATGCGCATTTCGACAACTTGTGTCTCTTCAGTGCAGATAAAATCTAAACGTTTTGAAATAATTTTATTATTAAATCGTGATTTGATTTCAATATTCATCATCCTTACATTTCAAATACTATCAACACTTTGTAACACTTTGATTTCAGTAGTAATGACATTACAACCTCACTAAAAATTAAGTTGTAGTTTTATACCTTTTGGTTTTAGTAAATTATTTTTTTTAATTATTAACTTAAAGCGATTGAGATTACTTTACAATATTACTAAAGGCTGGTCCAAGAAAATGTGGTCAGTTATTTAAAGCATCAGAAAAATTACCAATAAGATAAGCAAACAATATATGTATTTTTCTCCTCTTTCCCCTTTAGGAGTCCATGCAAGGCTACTCCTTTTTGTTTATCGTTGTTCACCTTTTCCAGAGGACTATGTTAGTTCCCATTATCAAAAAAGTAGGAAAGCAACATTCAAACAGGAACTCTGACTTTATGTCCTTCTACAATACAAATCGTCCAGGTTATTACTTGTATGATGCCATCATACAAGTTATTACTTGTACAATATTTTCATACAAGTAATAACTTGTACAAAATAATAACATGTACACGACATATACATCAAAACTATCTTACTAGTAGTAAAAGTTAACAACAGGAAATTGTTAATTTTTCATGTCGAAAATTTTGTCCTAAAAGTCACTTAGCAAATGAAATCATACTTAATAAAATGACTAATTATGATGAAAGCTCAGTGGAAAACCAGATCCATTTTATGAATTTCATTTTTAGATATAAAAAAGCAATAGAAGTAAGATACCAAACTACACGGAGATGTGAAAGCAATGTCGATACCATCCTTACTCATGTTTATCGCAATAAAGCCTCTTTCCTATTTGTATTAAGGGGTGTGACATCTCTAGTATTATAAGAGACCATTGTTCTGAACTAAGTCAGGGCTGACCCAAAACAAAATAAATTTTGTTGTAGAATGCGGCATGAAAAACTTAACAATCAGTATAATAGTTAAAACAATCTTGATTGCTTTGTACACTATATAAGGAAAAATTATTTCTCGGGTTTGTATTTCATTGCTTTTACAATTCAGCGTGCAGTGATATGCATCACCTAAAGTAGTCATTGAAGATGTTGCATATTTTCTAATTTCGCTAATAATATGTTCAACCGATGAGTTTAAGTTTTGTAAATTACTTAGTCTTTAAAAATTGAAAGAACATAAGAGTAAATGACATGAGACAACATCTCTACAAGTACATGGCAAACCAAACAATATGGTACAGCGCTTTTGTTGTTGTACTTCATCTTGAAGTCACCATGAGGTCTTCAACATTGAGTTACACTCATACCTCTTTGTAAGTTCAGAATCTTGGTCCAAAAAAAAAAAAAAAAAAAAAACACGAATTACTCCATCAGTAAGTTAGTTACGCTTTTACAAGACATTTGTCTAACTTATGCAATTGTTACGCAGTGCACAATGTATAACCAAAAATAAATACAGAAATATGTCAGATCCATTGTTGGAGTTCCAAACAACAGCAACATCTCGATGACAAATAAAAATGTACCAAAAATAGTAGTTTTCTACTAAGGTATAGGCAGCTTCAGATCAAGTTATGAAAAAAAGAAAAGGATAACAGGAAACACCTACAATGGCTGAAAAATACAGTCACTTAGAACCTATGTTTACCACAAATGAATGTTGTAAAAACCGAATTAACAAGAAATTCAACAGATGAACATTAAGTTATGCTTTACTATCTGACTATGTTGGTGACAAACTAAATACAACGAATTCACTTTACAATGTATCCAGTGCAATTATTATTATGCATGAATATCCATTATTCGTATAATCCGAATAATTACAAATCACTTAGCATTTTTTGACATTGTTTTTAGTGGTGTTATAGAAAATGTTCGACATTAGCTGGAGATCAGATGAAACAAATACAACCATTTCTAAAAGGTGTAGCCGGTGTACTTAGCTTTCAAGATCAACCAGAACGAGAACAGGACTCTACAGTACGTATTATACTACGTGCGTATTTCCATCTAAACCTTTTGTATTTATTTTACTTTTTCCAGAGCCGAAAAAAAAATCAACTAGTGTTTAGGAGTGAAAAATTCTTTAACGGTTTGGACTTGAACATACCGATCCTGCTTTAAAACTGAAATACCAATGAAATACAACAATACCAATAAAAATCAAACCATATATATATATATATATATATGGCAACATTCCAGTTTCAAAGTCAGTCAAACCTTGATACACAGTATTACTAAGCAAGGATACGAAATGCTAAAATTGAACACTTCATCCAGGAAAATTTATGGCATTCACAAAGAAATGTTTGCCCCGTATGGAGTAACCATTCCACAACGCCTTATAAATTTTCACTGAGTTGGTATGACACTTGACCCTAATCCTGATCCTAAGGTCACAAAATGACCCTACTGGTCTCTGTTGTACTGTGTTCTCACGTTGGTACATTTATTATGCACTGGTATTTTCACCATGTACTCTTGGTTGAGATTGTTCGGCGCCTTGATGTCTCCAGTTTTGCAAATGAATTCTACCGATTGAAAGATTTCAGTGTATTTATCTATTGCTGTGTCACTCACAAAGTAGGTTCCGGGTAACTAATTATTTTCATGTAGAATTTCAACCAAAATGCCCTAAACTTGACGTCATACTGCCATTTCCATATGTTTCGTTGCCACTAATGACAACTGATTTCATGTAGAGGGTGTCGCCATACATTACTGGTTAAATTTTCGGGGTACTATGTCAGGTTAGATTTTTCAGAAAATGGCCCCTTTTGAGCATCACCAAATTTGACATGGATTTTCTGTAATTATCTCCCTTTGATCTCCAATGACTATACTGTATCAATACTCTACCACAAAATAGCTTTAACTAGTATCTTTGTTTGGTTTTATCTTCTGAACTATATCAATTTTGTAAAACAAAAAGCAGAATTTCTGTATATTCTAAGGGAAATCTCTGGGAAATGCCCAAACTTGAGGTACTTTTTTTAAAGGACTAGTTTCGTGCCCCACGGATCTATTTTTAGAATAATTAGTTACCTTGAACCATATTGTGAGACCATTTTTCTTGGTTCACCCCGAAAACTATTTTAAAGTCTTAAGTTCATATTTTCCTAAGTCGCGACTGGAAATTTTTACACTTTTTCAGTTTTAAATAAAAATTTAGGGCTAAAACATAACCCTAACCCATGACGGAATTTTGGCCAAAATTTCAATTTTGCACACAAGAGTTTGAAATGATTTATCTTGGAAAGCTGAAGACGAAAATCATGTTCTGATGTATTGTACATTCCTTAAATATGTGTAAATGATGTGAAAATACACTTTTTAGACCTAAATTGGCAAGTTTGAAAAATACAAGACCAGAACAAAGCAGCAATCTAGGGGAGATAACTCCACTTTTTTTGTTCGAAGTTGCAAATAATACAGGTTTTGACAAAATGTTCACACACAAATGTTATATTTGTGTTTCCTTTAATTCTTTATGAGTGTAATTTATTTGTTAGAATGCTTATTTATACCTAAAACAAATTGTACTAATATTCATGCAATGGTTAATGCAGTTTAGATCAGATGTAACTTTCAAAACATGCCACTGTCATTGATTATGCTATGTTGTTTTGGTGGAAAGTGCTGAGCAGAGCCTCATATTTGATACATGTCGAGTTGCCACTTCAAGATAATGCTATGAACTATCTGATATAAGTGCCACAGCTACTCTGTCAACCTTAAACAGAAGTGCAAGAAATGATTCTTTTCGTATGTTTGTGCATCTAGAAACAGGCCAATATCAGTCAGGCTCTCTGACGAGTCTTTGATTTGACAAAATACCCTACAAAGCTCATTTGCTACCAAAATACCTTTTGTCAGTATGAATTTGCTGTTATTTATTCATAATTGCCTCCAACTGACATGATTGTATGCATTTCATGTGTAAACAATGTGTATTTTTAATCTCCAGTACAGGAGAGTTTAAAAATTGAGGCTCCCAATATGGTTCCGGGTAACTAATTATTTTCATGTAGAATTTCAACCAAAATGCCCTAAACTTGACGTCATACTGCCATTTCCATATGTTTCGTTGCCACTAATGACAACTGATTTCATGTAGAGGGTGTCGCCATACATTACTGGTTAAATTTTCGGGGTACTATGTCAGGTTAGATTTTTCAGAAAATGGCCCCTTTTGAGCATCACCAAATTTGACATGGATTTTCTGTAATTATCTCCCTTTGATCTCCAATGACTATACTGTATCAATACTCTACCACAAAATAGCTTTAACTAGTATCTTTGTTTGGTTTTATCTTCTGAACTATATCAATTTTGTAAAACAAAAAGCAGCATTTCTGTATATTCTAAGGGAAATCTTGAGGTACTTTTTTTAAGGACTAGTTTCGTGCCCCACGGATCTATTTTTAGAATAATTAGTTACCTTGAACCTTGAACCGTACTTAAGTTCAATGGGGACGTCCATTTTGTTTATTTTTCTTGTAAATACATACCCTTCCATTTTCGTATTTAGGATGCCACAGCATGAAATGTTCCGATATTTCTTTCTTGACCACACTCACAAAATGTCGTCAGGGAGTAACCTATGTAATAGATGTATTTATTTAATATTTTCCGAAAGGATATAGAGTAAATGAACATGAGACCATAATACATATGTTAACTCCAACTGCAATAATTTTAATGAGCTGTATGGCCATTTCGGAAATTCATTCCTCATCAGCAGCACTAGAACCCAAACAAAGGAAATCAATAATTTCAAAAAATGTTTATAATGCACAAAACCAAACGAAATCCGAATAATCAGTAATATCAAATATAGCCAAGGACAAAACTACGATGGAGGGAGTTAATCCTTTAGCCTGTTTTATATCATTGTCAATTCTGTAAGTATTTTGCCAATAACTATATTTGGCCTATCTAACATACAGGAGATGATATCCTGAATCACCTATAGTCTATCTGTTTTGCCATCACTGCATTTAATCTAAGTTGAAGTCCTCACTGCATGCTTGACATCTGACAAGGTAATAATGGTGTACTGTTTGTTTAGAGAATCTACTTCTATTGCAACTTCTTTAATGGGCCTATCTGCTTCTTCATTCCCGGCTATATTAGGCTGGTCTGGGACCATTGACAGCTTTGTTTTTATTCCATGTTTTCCGTAATATCAGTGATAGTGTCTATATAGTTTGAGGACTACCAGTTGAGTGCCATGATACCTTGTAGCATCCTCAATAAACACTAGAAGGTGCTTTTTTGGGACAGCTTGTATGTGACTGGTTAATCACCTCTCACTTACCTGTATTCTACAGAAAGGTACCAGATTTATATTTACAAAAGTACGCATCTGACACTAGTGCCCCTATTCCCTATTGAGGATGCTACACTACCTACTACAATTTGGACGAAGAAGAGAATGTGCAATGTCACACGTTCTACTACCCTGAGTACTGCCACCAACTATGCCAGCAATATGGACCCTCTTTGTGCTACTGGTCTCTTTCGGGTTATGCCGTCCCCACTACCTGGATAGAGCACTGCACCAGCTCTACATGGTCCAGGATTACCTTGGCATGATCCACCTGTGAAAGCTGTAATTGCTGACTCATTTGGATGTCATATTAGTGTCTTAACTACTTACTTGGCCTCCTCGGTTTGCTCTATTGTTCTACTTATGAGCTTCCTAGTTCGACCAACTTTTTTTATTATTTCGAGATTGTTGAGACATATGTTGCAGATCATGTTCCTTCCGGCGGGTGGAACACCACCTGACACTTGTCCTGATTTAACGATTTGGAGACATATGCCACAAGCATTGCAGAGGATGCTCCTTTCGCCGAAGCACCTGACACGTGCCCTTTTTTCATAAGCTCAAGGTTTTAGGATATTTTGTGCTATTATATCTGCGCAAGATGATCTGTAGAAGAAAGTATGTATAACTTCTTTTTTTATGTCCATCAATGTTATAAACACACCTCACTTTTCTTAGAAATCTACTTTAGGGAATATTTTATTACAGATTTGTGATGCAGGATTTGACAATAAAAATCTTGAGGAGACAATTGGGTCGTTTGTTGAGCATTTCAAATCTCAAAGACAGATTAGAACAGAATTGTCGGACACTGTGATAGAGGTAAGGATTTTTTAATTTTTCCTAAATGAAGATTTTTTCTAAGTAAAAAAAAACACATCTAACATTAACAGTCAACATAACCGGTGTATTGTACAACTCTTTACCTGCTGTGTAAACTAAAACAAATTCCCTTGTTAAGAAAACGGTTTCGATAGTTTTTTATTATTTATATTCTATCAGACAATTTAGAGACATTTTTGCAATTCACATTCACGAGCATAAATATTTCCCTGTGAATTTATTCAAATGTTTTATTTCTCATGATATTGTTTTGCTTAAGTATTCTTTAATAGGAAATTAACAAAAATTGAAACAGAAACTGCAGACAAAAAAAAACGACAAAGTATTGAACCACGCGGATTGCACTGAACAAAATGTGAACATAAAGTTATAAAAGAAACAAAATATCCAAAATCATATCTTCCTAAGGCAATTTCGTTTTTTTTTTATCAGAAATTATCGCAAACTTCGAAAAAATACACATTTAAGGATGAAGTTAATGATGATGAAATTCAGAAAATCTACGATTTTAGATTGATACTTTAAATCGAAACAGAACTGGTAAAGGAACAATTCAGCTAAAAATATTAATAGGTTATAGACATTGTTTTCAATATATTTCACGCTTTTAAAAATGGTGACAAAAGGCTCTCTATTTTTTTTCCACCTTAGTACAACATGGAGACATGATTGGTAACTTTGACATAGAAAGACAATCTACAATCCGATGAAATTTTGCATAATGACCTTAAATGATCTACTGAAACTTTTGATGACAAGAAAATTGGGTGTTATGGGGAAATATATTATATAAAAATAATATGGCAAACCATTGGGCAATTTCTTCCCAATTTTTTAATATTAAAATCATTTTAAGGTTTTTCACGCTCTATATTTTGATACTCCGTTGGATATGAACATATGAAGAATCTAAATTTACAAAACGTCGGTAGTTAGATATTTGTTACTACTGGGTCGATGCCTCTGCTGGTGGACTATTGGTCCCCGAGGAAATTCACCAGTCCAGTAGTCAGTACTCCGGTGCTGACCCGAAAGCCGATTCTATTTGGAACCTTGCAATATCTAAATTGTAAATTTTGTTGAAAACTATGAAGTATCTCCCTTATGCAAAGCTCTTTCCTTAGCTGGTTTTGGCTTTACATTTAGATCATATTTGTTATTTTTTCTCTATCAGTTTATAAACATTTTTTGGTTTATGGTCTTCCAAACTTTTAGATTTTATCTGTACTGAAGAGACATAAGTTGTCGAAATACGCATACGAATTTCTCACACATGTATAAGATATTTAAGTGGACACATGGAATGACGCAGAATCTAAATTCACAGTAACTTCGGTATATAGTTATTTGGGATTAATTGAAATCCTTTAGTCCCCGAGGATATTCACCAACCATGTAGTCAGCTCTTCGGTGCTGGCCCGAAAACCGATTTTATTTGAAAGCTTGCAATTTCTAAATTTTAGAAAATTTTGTTAAACCTATGGAGTATCTCCCTCCCACAAAGCTCTGTCCATAGCCGATTTTGGCTTTCCTTTTTAGATTTATTTGGTTATTTGTTCTCTTTCAGCTTTAAGACATATTTCGGTTTATGGATTTCCAAAGGTTTTGATTTGATCTGTACTGAAGAGACATAAGTTGTCGAAACGCGCCTATGCAGAAATTAAATATACAGTAACTTTGGTATCAGTTTGTTATTTAATGTACAAACACTGGAATTTGATAACATTTCCAAAACGTCAGCACTGAATCGCTGAGCTTGTAACTAACTGTTCAGACGACAAATAAAATACCGCTACCACATATTGAAACTGGCATTTCTATGATAACAGGTATAATTTAGAATTAATTTTATGTCATAATGTTTTAGATTTGCATAAAAGATTTTGGAAACATAAAGCCGGATGTTGGACCAAATGAAAGAAAATTTGTGGAAAAATGTTGTGAACTTTGCTGGTATATGAATATGTCTGACCCTCCAATGGTGATTGAATACAAAAATCTGGAAGGAAAAGATACTGATTGTAACAAATTTAATAAATATGACAAACCTGGAACTACGGTAGAATTTGTTGTATGGCCAGTTTTACTATTACATAAAGATGGACCGGTTCTTGCGAAAGGAACGGTCCAAACATTTAATGATGTAGAAAAATATCATCTTTAAACGTTATTCAGTTGTCATTACCTTATTTTTCTGGCATTTTGCTGAAAAAAACTTTGTGTCGGGGCATATTATTGTACAAATGTATTGCTAAAGATATTTATTTGTACGATCTTTTGTAAATGGAGCTGAAAATAATAATTTTTTTTGTAAAACTATATTGAAAACACAAAACTAATCATTTTAAAACAGTCAAGAAAAAGACAACAGAATATCATAATGTGTATTGCAATTTATATAAGGCATATATCCCATGCCAGAGATGTATGTTCTTTATATATTTCGGTTATGGTTCTTTGACTTGTTCTTGAGGGAATATTTTATATTGATACAGTATCATACTTTCAGATTTTGGTATTTTAATTTTTGTAATTTCTACACATTTTTCTGACCATTAGAGTGCCCACATCTCACTATTGTTGCAATTAATTCGATTAGTTTCAAACGCTGCCAGTGGTAGTATCGAACTTGCTGTAAGGTATGAGCAAAATTGAAGGCCTCATGGTGACTTCTATATATATATTTCAGTTATAGTTCACTTTTTCTTTAGGGAAAATTTTATATGGATAGACTATCATACTTTCAGATTTTGTAATTTTAATTTTTTTGATTTCTTAACATTGTTCTGACCATAAGAGTGCCTACATCTCACTATTGCTGCAATTGATTCGATGAGTTTCTACCACTGCTAGTGGCAATCTCGAACTTGCTATAAGGTATGAGCAAAATGAGCAAAGTTCATTCTTGCACGAAGGCCTCGTGGTGACTTCAAGATGTTGTTTCGATTAACCATGTATTTGTAGAGACTGTGTCTCATTTGCATTAACTCCACATCCTTTCATTAACATATAAATAACAAAATACCGAAGTTACTGTGAATTTAGTTTCTGCATATGAGCATTTCGACAAATTATGTCTCTTCAGTGCAGATCAAATCAAAACATGTGGAAATTCATAAACCGAAATATGTGTAAAAGCTGAAAGAAAACAAATTACCAAATTAAATAGGATCTGAAAAGGAGAGTCAGAATCAGCTAAGGACAGAGCTATGCAAGAGGAAATACTTCTTAGGTTTTAACAGAATTTTCTTAAATTTAGATATTGCATGTTTTCAAATAAAAAAGGTTTTCGGGTCAGCACCAAACTACTGGCTACTGGGTTGGTGAATACCCCCGGGGACTAACAGTCCACCAGCAGTGACATCGGCCCAGTGGTAATAAATAACAAAATAACGAAGTTACTGTGAATTTAGTTTCTGCATATGCTCATTCCGATTGATAATACAAAAAATACCGAAGTTGCATAAAAAAAACGTTAAATTTCGTTATGCTGTACACATGTTTCAAGGATAAACCTCTCGTCAGCAGCATTAAACCAAATAATATGGAAAGCCATAATCCAAAAGTAGTCAAAATTCAAAAATATCGAAATAGGAAGCCAAATCCAGTACCAAGGATAATTGATTTCACACATGTTGTATTTCTGTATTTCATACATAATAATCCGTTCCATCTTATGAAAAAAATAAAAGATATGTTACATTCTCTTATGATTCAATCTCATTACCTATTCCTTGAACGAATAGTTATTTGTGGTACACAACAAGACTTTGAACCTGGAGTTAGATATGAACTAGTTGCATCTCTTTCGCGTGAATTTCATTGTTTGGCATGGTGTGTTATCACTTTTCGACGTTTCTATTGGACCACTGTGATATCTCCTTTGCCGTGATTAACGTTGCCTAGTAACGGTGTTGTTATTCTGGACAGAAAACAGCGACGTCACAAGCAAGCAAATACAGAATAGCAGATCGGCACCAAACATTATAATGATGATAATAATAATAAAATCTTTATCCCAATTAGACATTGTCTAATTTTCATTGGGGACCTCTAAAATCAACATATTTACAACAATTAATATATAAGAATATTATATATGACATACATATAAAACAAACAGATCATTAGGAAGTCGACAAAAATAGTTGAAACATTTTTTCTTAAATATGTCTAAGCTTTTAAATATTTTTAAACCAGTTGTAAATTGGTTCCATAATGTATAAGCAGAATAATGAAATGATTTTTTTTTTTGTAAAAATTTGTATTTGGTCTCTGTATAAACAAATTGTTTTTGGATTGAGATCTTAAGCTATAAGTATTTATAATGTCATTTTTCGGCCTCAGGTACTATTTCATTAACAATTTTGTACATTAGAATAGCTTTCTGATATTTAACCCGAACTGTAAAAGGGGGCATTTCAAATATGTGAGGAAACTGAAATGTCACATTTTTATGAATAATCCTTGCAACTCTCTTCTGTAGTTTAATGTTTATCTGAATCTTGTCTAGGTAAATTTCCCCAAATAGAGCAGACCTGCAAAAATCAATGTAAGGCAAAATGTATGCGTTGTAAAATAATATAGGTACTCGAACGAAAAAATTGAATGTTCGCATTCAATGAATATATCGGTGCAAAAAGATAGTTATCTGCTTCAATGATATGAAATTGAACGTTTAATCACCCAAAAATTTAAATTAAAGATTAATTAGCAGCATTAAAAATTACAGTTTTTCCACTTCCGGTACTTTTTTCTTTCGCATTTACCAGTTCTTTTGAGAGCTAAGGAAAAGCTGGTTCAAAATGTTTTGGAGTTACAACGCTTTGGCCAATACTGGAGATTAACTAGGAAGAAAATTCAAGAAAACTGCAAAAACAAGAAAAAGTTAAAATTGCCGTGCACCTACGTGCATTCATGAATCTATTTGAAACTTTGCAGTTGAAAAAGTATGAGTAGTAATTCAAATACAACACGTAACGTGCGTCTTAATGCACCGTGTCATCATTATGTTTTGGTGCCATGAAAATTGATAAATCATTTTGGTGCCATGAAAATTGATAAATCATAAAACTCTGCTCACAAAATTCTTCGTTGGAGTACCTAAATAATAGTCTAATATGTGTTGGCAAATATGATTTTTAATTTATAAAGAAGGGATATTTTTGAGGATATTGTTTTACAAACTTTATTAACCTGGTCTTCATTGCATTTATTTATGAAAATCATAAGAGAAATAGTTTTAATGACTTGTATATCGCTGGACATCAACTCTCGTTATGTAATTTCAAATATAATAAACTCGACAAAGGCTCGTTTATTACATATTGAAATTACATAACTCTAGTCGATATCTAGCAATATACAATTCTTAACTATAAGTATTTAGTGTTAATAGACAATAACATGTCTGTTCATTAGAATTTGTGATAAATCGGCATATCTAGAAACCCATTGTTACTAAGCAAAGAGTAGCGGTACAAAATATGGGTCATCCTAATTTATTTAGGTATGAAATAAATGTTTTACAAAATAACATGATAAGTAGTTCACATGTTAAAAATTTAAACGAATAGTTATATATATATATATATGTTCCAGACCACACGCGTATTTGGACCGTACGCGTACGGTCCGGACCGTATGCGTATACTCATATGGTCCGACCGTACGCGTATGGTCCGACCATACGCGTATATTCAGACTGTATGAGTACAAAGAAAATGACAGACACTATGTTGTGCATTCGTTATTCAAACAAAGAAGTAAGTCAAAACTGATAGCACTAACTACAACTGAGAACGGTATAAATTATGAAATTAGAAGCAGTGACTTTAAAAAAATATTTTCACATTTTCACACAAATTTTATAGTTAATACATAAACTTCGTTTTTACATTCAGAAGTTTTGTTCGTGAATTGGGGTATTCCTTTTTTGAACACTGTATAATTTCCGTTGTTATATTTATTCGGCCGTCCCTTTACGAAATTTTGGGATTTGCACCCTTTTTGGGTAATTGGGAAAATGTTTTTGTTCCTTATAGGTGGTATTCAGTGATTTTTACACAAGAAGACCATATATTTTATTTCAATTAACATTCCATTTATTTTTTACGAGACCTTTAAAATAACGATTTTTATAAAAAATCATATTTGTTTCTAAACATAAGAGCTTAATTCATTACATAATATTGTATACGGTATATTAATTTATGACATTTATTGATATATTATCCAAGAACACGCAAGACTTTGAAATAGCCAGACCGAACGCGTACGGTCGGACCATACGCGTACAGTCCGACCGTGTGGGTATTTCAGAAAAATACTCGTATGGTCCGGACCGTACGCGTACTGTCCAAATACGCGTATGGTCTGGAACATATATATACAAATGAGAAAATTGGAAAGAGAATTTACAAATTATTCGGCCTTATGGCTTTGTAAAACATATTAATTTGCAACTTCAAATCCATAGCTGCGAAGGACGAATACATGTCTGCTTTATTCCAGGATTCGTTCCCCATTGCGGCCTCCAGAAAATGAAAAAAATCTAAAAGAGAAACTTGCTACTAGCTCTTTCGTATTTTATATAATTACAAACGCACCTTACATTGTTAGCAATCTCGCTGTCTGCATGACAAGAGGACATCACCTTTACAACTGGACATGTGGTTTAAGCAGTAGTAGCATGATCAATAAGGGTGATACTTTTTTGTCGAACATAAGCAAAGCGTCATCAATGGAAAATATTGGTGTACATTTTCGACGGTCCAACAACAGCACAAGAGAAATGCGCAGAACTGTTTGTTTACAAACCAGTTCGTGTAAAGTTTTGGCAGTGCCTCGAATAAAATTTAATTCTTGTAACTGCAAGCGTGATCATTTGGCAGATATGTAAATTTATGGTGATCTCTTTTTTACAATTCATTAGTTGTTCTGTCTTCTTTCGTTCTAGTAGGACGAATATTTTTGACTTTTGTCGGGGAGGTTTTGCGTGCCATAAAACCAGTTTACCCAACCATTTCATATGAAATGTCAGAACCAAGTCGGGAACATTGCGGTTGACAATTTTTTTCCCGGTAGTTTTACACCTGCTTCGTCTTTTTGCCCTTGGATCTCGGTTCTTGACAATTCAATTCAATATCCTGGCATACTGTGATAACCCACATTTCTTATGTTTGCCCTATTGTTGAAGGCCATAAGGATAAAAAAAAACATGGACCATTCTCTTTTCTGTACACTTCTCCAGTTCACATTTTAACCTTTGGCCAATTTATGTCATTTTGTTTTGTTTAAATTTTTAGCAATGCAGGGGAAAAGGGGAAAGGTAATCTTTAGCTTGATAGAACTGAAATGTAATATTTTTATATATTTGTAAATAAATTTTTGTTTTTAATCTGAACTATGCGGCAAAACTAAAAATATGTGTATACAACATTTCGATTATTTCAGAAATTTAAGTTTTCAGAATAAAAAAAAATACGGGAAAATTGAACTTATTCTTGGAAAAATGGACGAAATATGTCAATCTGTTATGAATGTCAAATGACTGTTTCACTCCAAAAAATGAAAGCCATCTTGTATCGGACTCTTTTTTATCGAATGCGTTAACGAATGCGCAAAATGGTGTCTGTCTATCTATGTAATCGATTTCAATTTTCACCTGAATGTAAGGCGTTTTGTCTCGTATACATTTATTTTATGCCCTTTTATTTGAGGTCACTTGGCTTTACCACGGAGAGCTTTTGCCATCACGTTGAGTCCGTCTGTCATTTCGTCATACTTTTTTCTAGTAAAAACTTTTTTTTTGAGAACCGCATAAGGATCTGAACCAAACTTGGCATAAATGATACTTACGGGGTACTGACCAAGTATTGATACTTTGTACCGAGTCCTCATTCAACATGATCGTCGGTGGAAAACTAAAGTTTGACATTAGATACTATTGGAAATGGATACAAAGATCTTTTGCTACAGACTCTTCTTTTATCCAAGATGGCTGCCAGTGGGGAAAAAAGCTTAACAATGGACCCTATAACATAAGGCTTCTCTACATAGCTTTGAAATGACCTCTTTCACCATATATATATTGGCAATTTAACTGACGAGTATCTTTTTAACACATTGTAACAAATTTACTGTGATGCAGAGATAGACACTTAATGTGACCTAACCATTATTTTAAGGTCATCTTTTAAGTGAGAATATGCTTACATGTACAGACTTCATGTACAGACATTGGCAGCTCAACAGTGTTAGAGCTATACTGTACTGCATATCAGTATCAGTATACATTTTGACGCTCTCTCCCAGGGACTGGAACCCTCGTTGTTACGACTACTTTTGCATTGGATGTTGCCATAAATGTCACAATAGCGACGGTTCGAATCATGAAGACAGAAATCTGATATATAAGTCGTCATCAATTTTTCTATCTGATTCGGAGTTTAATACAGAACCGCACAATAATACTATCAAACATCAAAAAATGATATGCATGATACATTTCCCTTGGCCGAATTATCCGAATTTTTGATTTTGGGAGAGACGTCAAATTATTTATGCATATATTTCTTTATAATCGTGGATCGTGGGATTCTTGTCAAATACTATTTATTCCTTGAATTTATTCCTCTGTAGTGGAATTTCTGTTTTCTGCTATATTGGAATATTGTGGAACTTTGATATCCCAAATTTTAACTTTGATTTATTTGGACTAAGGCTGAAGACACCATATATATATTTGCAATTTAACTGACGAGTATCTTTTTAACACATTGTAACAATCTTACTGTAATGCAGAGATAGACACTTAATGTGACCTAACCATTATTTTAAGGTCATCTTTCAAGTGAGAATATGCTTACATGTACAGACTTTCGCAGCTCAACACTAGTTTTTGAGTTTTTAAACAAATATGTATAGAAATAATTTATCAAACACAGTATTATACCTTACGATATTATCAAGTGGACACTTTGAGTATGTAGAATTGTAACATACTTTAGACAAAGGTCGGGTGGTTAGTATGAAGAGTTGTCACACACTTCAAACGACTATATAAACATAAAATTTTGTGTGAATATATTCCTTGCCGAATGACATTAAATCCTCTCTGCTATATACAAGACTTCATTGCAACTGATCTGCCATGTGACCTCCCATACAAACAATGAAAGGTTATTGAGTAAATGCACACGAGACAAAGTCTCTTCATATACATGGTTTAACAAAGCAAAGGAACAACGCTTTTGTTGTTGTTTTTCATCTTGAAGTCACCATGAAGCCTTCAATAATGAGATGTGTTCATACCTCATAGGAAGTTCCAGATGCCCCCCCCCCC
>MJUU01040069.1:73759-88141 GCA_002080025.1 Modiolus philippinarum
CCCGACAAAACTACAGTCTCAAGATGGTGGACAATTACAACACATTGACAGACACAATGCACTCATCAAGTCGATTGTAAGAAAACTTATAGAATGTGAGATCATGTACTTCGTTACAACCCTGGGTTAAGCCGAAGAGGAGGTATCTTTTGTATGTAAGTGAGAGCATACAGTCAGTCCGAAGAAAGAATAGTACAAAGACAAAGACAACACAAAGTATCCAAGGCAGCACATTCTACAACGAATGAGGACACCTATACCTAAGAACAACACGGACCAAATTAAAAAACACAGGTGAGATCAGGTGCCCGTTCGAGTAAGCATCCCCTGTTTCTTTTGAGACACATGTAAAAACAGGAAATGAAGTCAAATCCATTAGAGGAAAAGGACAAACTTAAGTTGTTTCAGGGAAAGATTTGTTGTCATCTGGGAAACAGAAATCCCATGGCAGTCAACGAGAATAGGACCGTAAAAGCTCTGCTACCCAAGGTATCTAAAGAGAGGAGATCGGTACCTTCATAATTCGGCAGATATCTCAAAGGGTAACAAAAGAGATCCATGATTCTGTAACATCTCTTCCTCGGACAGCATAGTAGCTATGTAGATTTGATTGCCTTCAGAATTACCAAACAGTCGATGTAATGATTTTCACAAATAAAATACATCAGCAAAAGCATACCGAAGCAAAACTGATGAAAAGGGGGATTCCAAAATCAAAATTCCAAAACCACGGCAATTTATATCCAACACAAATTGAGACAGCATGACAAAGACAAAACAAACAAACAAAAATGAACAAGAACGCCACAAAACTAACACGCCAGCAGTATGAACCCCTCCAAAAAACTGAGGTATAATCAGGTGCTCCGGAAGGGTAAGCATGATCTGCTCCACGCGTGGCACCCGTCACACTGCCAGTGAAAAGTTCGGTTTTGTGATAGTCGGTGTTTGTCAGTCCGGTTAACGGTATTAACTTTATATCTACCCAAAGATATCTATTATCATCTGTGAAATAGAAACATTGTAACGGTTTGTCAAATCATAGTGACGACCGTAAAACTTCTGTAGTGACAACTGCAACAGTGACTAATATTCCCTTGATGTATAAGTTTTTGAGACAGTAATTTCGCTCTGTTGACAAAATCGCTGTACAAACTACAGTCACGGCAATAGGGAATGAGTTGTGAAATGAAGATGCCATATGCCGGAGATGTAGGAATAGTACTGCTCAAAAACGGGAAGTTCACTATTGGAAAGTCGAAATCATCACGTTTGTCGTAAAGTTTTGTTTTCAGGCGTCCAGAGTTGTCAATGTAGAGGTATATTTCCAGGTATGATGCTGATGACGGTGTATCAGTGGTCTCTTTAATCTCAAGTTCATTTGGATATATAAGATGAAGGTTATCTTTAGATTGAGGATTGTTTAATGAAAGAGCATCATCTATATAACGGAAGCTGAAATTAAAGGACTTGGCTAGCTTATTGTCTTTTTTCTGAACTAGCCCTTGATGTTTTATGTTGTCTTAATACCTTATCAGGAGGAACAATTACATATTTGTCATGAATGGATGACAGATATCTGGTGAAATCAGTATTTTTGAAACGGTTATTGATTCGTGTTCGAACCATAGACCTAACAATGGCATCTGACTCAGCAGACCATTAATTTTGGTGGTGGCAGTCAATTCATTTGATATATCTAAATTAAAAAAGATATGCAATGATATAAGATTACAAAAGTGACCATACTATCTAAATATCAAGACTGGTTTCAACTTTAGAATAAAACATACATGTATTTTAATAAAAGGGTAAAATTTCACTTCCGTATTCATGTAAGTGTAATCAATATAAAAATACACACTTTTATCTAGCCCTAATCTACAGTGAATTATCTACATGGTAAAATTCAAACTGGAGCCAGAAGAAATGCATTCCATTTTTGACCAATTAACACCTGTGTTGTAAAGGATTGAATAACTTAGGTAAACAGATATGGTAAGGAAGATATTTTTTTGTTATTTTATTTACGGTAGTTGTCATTCTACTGTAATTCTATACAAATTTTACTTCCTTAATAAAACTACACTATTCAAACTAAAATTTTGAATATCTATAAGACAAATACATCACTGCTAGTACGAACAAATAAAAACATCTTCCCTCTGTAGATTAAATCATACTTTTACCCTCTTTTATGTTCAATAATAGTATTGATGTTGACTGTTCATGTTCTCACCATACAAATAAAGATAATAGACATCTGTCACTAAGAACTGTCATACAGCAATCCCTTAGCTTTCTGTGTGATGTTCTGTCTTTTCGACACTACAAATTAGGGCATTATACCATGTGTAGTATATATTCTTGAGAACATGAATTACAAACTGTTATTTTCTCCTACTATTGCACCAAAATAAAAAAAAAGAATTCAATAAAGAAACCGAAACGCCAGTCTTAAACGAACAATCCATTGACAATGGTAACATCGGGAAACCAAAGAAAGACATAACATTAGTACGACACAGAAAAGAAAAACGAGGACACACACACACACACACATACACACACACACAGATCAACAACACGGACCCAATAGAAACCATGGTTGAGATCAGGTGCATTGGTAGAGTAAGCATCTCCTGCTTCGTATAAGACACCCGCAGTGTTGAACATGTCAACTCCGGTAGTATAGTCAAATCCTTTAGAGGAAAAACAAACTTTACTTGTAAAGAGAAAGATCTGTTGTCATCTGTGAAACAGATATCACATAGCGTTCCACAAGATCGTGATGTCGAAAGTACAACTTTTGTAGAGATGGCTTCAAGTTATTGGTAATATACCCTAGCTTAAGTGCAATGATTCTCTAAAAACGGCCAATGTTTTATTAGAATATCTTTCCATCTGTTTTCTTCGAACGCCATACATCAATGTTTCGAATTCAAAAAAAATGATAAAAAATATTGACACTTTTCAATCGAATTAAAGTTGAAAGATTGGCAATTAACTTAACAATAACAATGAATCCTTGGGTGATGAAGTAATAAGCTTTCCGACCAGTTTCATAATATACTGAAGGAAAGACGCCCTGGTTTAATTTCAGATATGATATAACTATATATTACATGGCATGCACCACCAACGATAATATTGCTGTTAATTCACTTTAACTCATTGTTTACGTTTGGAAAGCTGGTACTACCTTACTTTGATCATATTGATCTTAACTAAATTTATAACACTTTTTACCAGTATTTCAAAATAAGGTAAACGTAGAGATATATAGTCTCTAACATTGTTAATTACGTATATTTCTCATATCTCGATAGTTAAATTTTCACATTTTAAAGTTCGAGGTTTATCGTTTTAATCGTTGCTATGTGTATCATTGCGCCATTCATTGAAAAGGGTGTTGAATATAATATTATTGATAAAAATGTCATATTATCAATAAATTGAGTCATCTTAATCATAAAAATTCAAAAACTATTTTGCTTAACAATTATGCAGGTGTTAATTTCATCAACATCCGGTTGCACTATTCCTAGAAACTCGCATGAGACATTTACATGATTGACCAATTGCCAAAGTAAAGTAAGTGAGAACCGAACCGTCAATCAAAAGAACGAACAATCCATGGACAATGGCAAAATCAGACACACCAAGAAACAAGGGCACCACTTGAGTACGGGACAAAAAAAAGAAGACACACAACTTAGATCAAATTACACACATGTTGATTATTATTTCGATAACTAGTCTGTCAGGAGGTGTTTATATTTGCTAGAATTTAAAGAAAAAAACAAAACAAAAAAAAAACACTAAAGTTTGGATGCTGCAAACTCAATTAAAGAATTACGTTCAAGTAAAACGGAAGAGGAACATCTTACGAAACACGTTCAAATGATTTGAGCATTATTTACGAACACCAAATCTGTTTTCTTCAATCATTCCAAAAAGAGAGTATTTTCATACAGACTAACATTGTTTCGGTCTTAATATTAATGAAGTTATGCAAAATACTATATTGATATAATATGACATAGGAAAAAGAAAGGAAATGGGGTAAATATCAAGGAGACAACATCCCATCTCTAGGTTAAAACGACCCAAAACAAAGCATATAGGGGTCACATTACGGTCTTCAACACAGTGAGGAACCTCACACCATATAGCAAGCCCTAAATGGCCCAAAAAGGTAAAAAAAGGTCAATGGAAACAAACCTTATCGAATAACCCGAATATCAAGAAACTTAAATTTTATAAGAAGACAAGGACAAGCCAGTGACCAACATATTCCGGACTTGAGACAGGCACAAAAATTGAGCTGTTGTTAAACTCGTTTACCCTCCCTCTATGTGTGATGAATGGCTAAAAAATAAATACACAAAAAAATCAAACTAGAAAAAAGTCCAACATTTAAAGACGAGTACCTTTACAATGAAGTACATAAAACATGAAGACAATACACACGGGTACTGTCCTGACAAATGCTCGCAGTTACTGACAGCTAGCTAAGGACATAATTTCCTTTGACTATGATATCAAGCCTTCTTACATGTGAAACTTAAATTGAAATGCTTCTAAATAGATTTCGTATAACAACATCATCAATTATGAAAGAAGTACATGATATTGTGCAACGCCAAATACTGCCAATATGAAAAATTGTTTTAATTTAGTTACTGTTTATAGTATTTAGGAGCTGATCAATATCTTTACAAACAAGATTGAACAACAATGCTGTATTTATATCCTTTATAAATAAGTTTGTTCAATGGATTAATAAGTTTGGAGGGATAATTTTTGAATTCATGCGCTTTGTAAATGATATTTCCATAAAAGTTTGGATGTGAAATGCCCTGCTGTATAAGAGCCCTACATGTAGAACCAAATTTCCTTAATAAGTCAATGTATCTATAATAACATTTTGAGAATGTTTTTTTTTATCAATTTATGATATCTAAACCCTTGATGCAGAAGTTTTTCACTTAGACACAGATTTCGGTCGTTGAAGTCAGAAACATCACTACATACATCATCCCTTTTATTATAAACTTAGTGTTAAACTTTCCCCGATTTATTGATATATCAAGATCAAGAAAAAGAGTATGATCGCTGCTGCTATTGGATTTATTTAAAGTAAGGTCGGCAGGATGAATTTCGTCTGTAAATTTAGAAAGTTCAGGATTATTCAAAGCCAAAATATCGTCCAAATATCTCTATGTATTGTTAAAAATATCCACTAAATTCTGTTTAGAAGGGTCTTTTTAAATTTTGGCAATGAATTGTGACCCGTAGCAATAAAGAAATAAATCTCTATGAGAGGTGCACAGTTGGTACCCATAGGAATACCTATTTTTTGTCGATAGACTGTATCATCGAAACGAACAAAAATATTATCAAGAAGAAAATTTAATTAATGCTTTTATCATATCCTGACAAGTCCATTTGGTATATTTGTCATGTTTGTCGTCGCTGAAAAACGATTTAAAGGTATTGAAACAAATTTTTATTTGATAAGTGTATTCGGTAATGTAGTATAAATGCTAGAATTAATCATAGCTATCGACAAAGGTCAGTAAGAAAAACCAGAAATTAATAATGAAATCATTTTAAGAATTTTATTTTGCATTTGCGAATAACTCAAACTGGAATATTATGCAAGCATCATTTCATTTTTTATGTGATCGTCATTAATCATCTCTTACGCTTTTATTTCCACTTACAGTGATTTGCCATTCTAAAAGTCTTCAAGGGCATACGTTATATTGGTCACCTACTTAATGAAACAACAAAAAATGAATATGTCGAAAGAACAAACTCAATGGTATATCGAACTTCCCGAGGATGAAACAAATTTAAGCCGGCATATAGACCGGAGAGAGCTGGAAATCAACCTACAAAACAAACACCGATTGCTGGTAATAATTGATGAGAAATACAAAGTATTGTACGAAGAAAATGATCGTCTTAAGAAAGAGAAAGACGAAGCTATTTCAAGGCAAGATAAAACATTAAAAATCATAACAAATTGTGAGCCTTCACAGAAAACAATAGTCCAAAATTTTTCAAAAACCAGTGAATAATTAGAATCAATACATCGGCAAAGAATACCGAAGCAAGAACGAGGAAAGGGGAATTCTAAAATCATAAATCCAACGTTACGACAATAAACATCCAACACGAATTGAGTATGATAAAGACAAAACAAATAAACAAAAATGAACAAGAACGCTACATAACTAAAGCACTAGCAGTGTGAACCCCTACAAAAAGGTGCTCCGGAAGGGTAAACATGGTCTGCTCCACGCGTGGCACTCGTCACACTGCCAGTGAAAAGTTCGATTTTTTCACAGTCGGTTTTAGTCAGTCCGGTAAAACTCTGGATCTACCCAAATATATCTTTTCTCATAGAATTATTTATAATTCTAATATGGCGACATGCGTTATCTAAATACACAAAATCTCTTTATAAAACTACAATTAAGTACAATTGGCACATTCGCTTAAAATTTGATGGTTAATTTTTAACAGATCTATTAATACTGCTCCTTTGCAGATGATTTTTATATTATTTGATTGTTGGATTCCTTTTCACTGTTTTGAATATAGCAAAGCAAAATTGCAAAGCAGATTTCAGCACGGAATTCTTATCCAATGTAATGACGTTGTTATTAAAATAGTGGCTTCTCCACAGGCACCAATCTCACAACTCATAACATTTTGTTATGAAAGAAAAATCGTGATAATGATATCCTGTTATGAGTTATGATATCGAGGTCACCGCTTCGAATTGCAAGTACCAACATTTGTCATCATATAACCGGTAAAGTACCATTGTTTTTAAAAATCAGAGAATGTAGTTCGATCGCTATTAAGACGAGAAAGATATACATACAAAAATTTTATTAAATGGTCCAGTATTTTTTGCTGAATTACTGTTTTTGGGGGGCTTCAACTTGTCAAATTTTAAATTTTCAAATTTTTTACACACGGTCTGATATCTGTCTTTTTCTCAAAAGCAGGTATATGCCATTCTTAAATTGATACATGTCATATTGTAATGTTTAAATATTTGTCTTGAAATGTTCCTTAGCGCTGATAAAGATCATATTTAATATGATATTATAGATTTTGTGAGTTGTAATGAGTTATGATATCAGGTTATGAGTTATGGGATGCGTTATGAGTGATGCAACCAAGGGACGAAGTAAAGTCGCCACTTCAGAAAATATCTTCCAAGATGAATATCACTGTTTATCGCATATGCGCATATGCAGAAATCAAATTCACAGTAACTTCGGTATTTAGTTATTTCAAATTTAGTTATTGCTTCACTCTAATTTTCCAATACGAAACATGCAAATTCAGGCAAGACATAACTGTATCTTCACTTTTTGTATGCGCATTTTCCCTCTATTTAATACAACTTAATTATTGTTCTTATTCATTGCAAATGATTGCAAAAGGTGATCTAGTGACCTGAAAATTTTACACACATACTGGCCTCTCACTTATACTGCCGAGGTCTACTGAAATATATGATGATTCTTGACCAAACCCTTCGGGAAGTTTTGAGTCTGATTTTTCTTCCGTAGTGCGGCTGTGTTTTACTAGCAGACTAGGCTCCTTGAGCCAGCCGGCAGTTTAGCGGCGAGCACCCCTTGACCCATCTTTCAAAATTACGTATTATCATTTTCTCTCCTTTCAACACTGTGGTCATGGAGTTAGTAGTCTACCTGTATTTGGTTTTATACGTATGTTTACGATACTATATGGAAGTGGGACAGATAAAGGGGAGTTTTGGGTACCCATAAACCGGTTTAACCCTACCACTGGCTTTTGCTAGTGCCGGCACAAAGTCCGACTGTCCCGAGTTCCTATCGTTGTTTACGTTTGTCTTTTGTCTTGTGTTTTTCCTGTTTAGTTCCATGGCAGATTGTGGAATGTGACTGTAACCATTGTAAATGTTTCCTGTTATCCCATCTTTTACATTTATGGTATACAATCACTTGAATTATTGTTCTTTGTCTGAATAGTGAAAGGTATTATTCCTTCAATGTCCAAAATTACCAACATTTGTCATCATATTACCGGTAAAGTACTACCGTAAATTGGGATATTTTGGTTTAGGGATATTTTGGCGGTTTTGTGCTTAAATCTGTACATTATATTTTGGTGTGTTAAATTTTGGCGCTTTGGTAAAACAGCTGTGTCTTATTTTGGTGCTTTATTTGTTAAAGACGGGAAAATGTACAAGAAACATTTAATGTGCATTTCGTAAGAAAATTTAATTTGATCTGCACTGAATAGACAAAAGTTGTCAAAATGGCCATATGCAGAAACTAAATGCTAGTAACTTCGGTATTTTGGTATTCATTGTAGTTTTCGTTTGATGCAAGGTGTTTTTGCAGGACAGCAATTAAACAACTTATTTTATAGTCCATACGATATTACATACAGTTGTGCCACATTCTGAAACTCGATTCACTCTTGAACTTAATATATGACTATTTTGATATTTGTGGCCTATTTCTAGGTAAAAGGGATTTACCAAATGTAGAAATCGAAGTGAATATCATTAGCGTCGCTTGAAACATATTTTCTGAATTGGCTACTTCACTTTGTCTCTTGGTCGCATCACTGATAACGCACCCACAACTCATAACCTGATATCATTACTCATAACAATTTACAAAATCTGTAATATCATATAAAATATGATCTTTATTAGTTTCAAAGCGACATTTCATGACAAATGTTTAAAGTTTATAATGTGACATATATCAATATAAGCATGGCATATATATGATTTTGTGAAAAAGACAGATTTAAGACCGTTTGTCAAAAATTTGACAAGTTGAAGCCCCCCAAAACAGTAATTCAACAANNNNAAAAAAAAAAAAAAACTGGACCATTTAATAAAATTCTTGTGTGTATATCTTCCTAGTTTTAAAAGCAAATGAACTACTTTCTCCGATTTTTAAAAACAATAGTACTTTACCGGTTTTATGATGACAAATGTTGGTTCCTGCAGTTCGAAGCGGTGACCTCGATATCATCTCTTATAACGGGATATTATCATCACGATTTTTTCATAACAAAATGTTATGAGTTGTGGGATTGGCGCCCGTGTTCTCGTTCGTAAACATTTCGACCTCAGATTTTCGGAATTCGATGCGAATGCAAAGAAAAAAAANAAAGCAAAATACAAAAAAAAACAAAAAAAAAACAAAACAAACAACAAAAAAAAACCAACAAAAAACAAAAAACAAAAACAAAACAAATAACAAAAAAAAAGACACTTACTCTTGCCATATTTTTTCTGTTTTGTTTTTTAAAAAGATACAAATACTTTACAGATTTATTTATTACAATTATTTACAATTTATTTATTGCAAATAGGATATTTAATCAAAGCTCCGATGGAGCTGAAACTCGAAAGCCCTGAAAATCTGCACGTGGCAAAACTTCGTAGTCATCCAAAGAACTGCTGCATAGAAAATAACGAATTAATATGTGTAATTGGCCTTAAGCTTAGAGAACTGATTTGATCAAGGGGAACAGAAAGTACAATTTATCAGAGTGAATAAAAAAAATTACAGGCAATTGCATAATCACGTCAAGATGATCGAAATGGATGATTTTCGTATAGGTGTCCAGTTAAACTCATGTGCTAAATAGCAAATCGAGGTAATCAAATACATTCGCCGATTTGAGAACTGATTCGATATACACGAACAGAAGGTACAATTTATATTTCAAGTTATTCCGTAATACGTGAAAATAATCGGATTGTGTGATTTCGTATGTAATACACATGACACAGGTAAACAAATGTTATTTTCATCTTGACAAAGTTCTACGCCACAGTATTACTGAATTTATTTCAAGAGACAGGGACGTAAACATTGTGAATATTTATGTACTGTATGTTAATATCAATTCTATATAGCAACAACGTCAATATTCGACTTACAAAAAAGGATTTTGAAAGAAATTTAAGCACTAAATTTTGATCCGAAGCATGTAGCTTAAATAGGCTTAAAGCCTCACGTGACTTTCTCGGATGGTTTTAACAACTCTCAGCCTACTGCTTTCGAGTTAATCAAAGCTCCGATGGAGCTGAAACTCGAAAGGCCTGAAAATTTACAGGTGGCAAAACTTCGTAGACATCCAAAGAACTGCTGCATAGAAAATAACGAATTAATATGTTTTAAAGGCCTTAGAGAACTGATTTGATCAAGGGGAACAGAAAGTACAATTTATCAGAGTGAATGTAAAAAAATCACAGGCAATTGCGTAATCACATGAAGATGATCGAAATGGATGATTTTCGTATGGGTGTCCAGTTCAACTCATATGCTAAATAGCCAATCGAGGTAATCAAACACATTCGTCGATTTAAGAACTGATTCGATAAACACGAACAGAAGGTACAATTTATATTATTAAGTTATTCCGTAATACGTAAAAATAATCGAATTGTGCGATTTCGTATGCATGTCGATTCCATTGCTATAAATATGCAACACACATGACGCAGGTAAACAAATGTTGTTTTCATCTTGACAAAGTTCTACGCGACAGTATTACTGGATTTATTTCAAGAGACAGGGACGTAAATACTGTGAATATTTATGTACTGTATGTCAATATCAATTCTATATAGCAACAATATTCGACTTACAAAAAAGAATTTTGAAAGAAATTTACGCACTATATTTTGATCGGAAGCATGTAGCTCTTCACATATGTTAATAGGGCTGAAGCCTCACGTGACTTTCTCGGATGGTTTTAACACCTCTCAGCCTAGGGTTTTTGAGTTAAAAAGTACACGTATTTAATATGGACTTGGTGAAACAAGATACTGTGGCAACGTTATTATTGTATAAGTACAACAGAAATTTCACCGATACATCATGACCGAATAACAAGATTCAATTCAGCCATTCGAAATTTCCTTTTTTTCACTATATCATTTGAATTTCAATTAAAAAGGTGATATTTCAATTTAGCACAATCAATTATATTCGATGAAAATATATTGCTCATTATTTATTCAGATTAAGTAAATTAGCTGGACAAAAACTTACCCAGGGAAATCCTGCAATTACGGATCTAGGAAATCCAAACAGACCTGCTAAAATTGGTGAGCGCTGGACATCACTTTACACAGATGAATGGACGGATGCTTATGAGGAGCTCAGAGACAAAAACAAAAAACAAAAACATGAAAATAATCCAGAGAAACAATTAATGTGGAACACTGATGTAAGTGGGAAAGTAACATGCAACATCCAAACCGATAGTTGTTTCTCGTAGTGTAATGATCCCATTTATAATGCATCTCTTTTAACTCTTCTACCACCTGGAAAACTAAAAGAAATCTTTTCAGGACAAATGGTGACTAAGAAACATTTTTTTTTAGTTTTAGTTTTGGAATAAGTCTTTGTAGTCTTGTCTTGTAAATGTTTTCAATTTGGGGGATCTATGCAATTAAAGGTTGAAGGGTCTATACTAAAAGTTTGTCTATATGTTGTATCTGTCCACAAGTTTAGAACACTAGTGCTTTGTAGGGCAACGAATGAAATGACTAAATACCGAAGTTACTGCGAATTTAAATCCTGCATAACCTCTGGGACTAACAATCCACCAGCATTGGCATCGACCCAGTGGTAACAAATGACTAAATACCGATTGTAAGAGCGCTTTGTCAGTTCATTCCATGTTTGTTGACGATCTCGCATCCAAGGGCTGAATAATACACGGATGTGACATTGTACGACAATTAGCAATGTATTCCACTGAAACCGGTGTTAGGGGCCGTCTTGATCTTACTATGAGGTATGAGGAAAATTCTTTGTTGATGGCTCCATTGTGACTTCAAGATGATTAACAACGATAAAAGCGTTGTTCCGTTGCTTGGTTCTACCATGTATTTGTAGGCCTAGTCTCATGTGAATTTACTCCATATCCTTTTAATCACTATCGGCCAAGTGCGAATCGACGAGATCATTATTATAGTCAAGCAATATATGCGATTGTTGTAAAAATCATTTTTACTGTAGTAAACTGTATTGATTTTATTACAGTAATAATTTCTTTTTCGGGATTGCATCTATTGTTTAAACTTTAATAATGATCTCATCGATTCGCACTTGGGCGATAGTGTTAATGTAAATATGCAGTTATTCCTACCACTAAATCTTGTCTCATATGTATGTCATATTTAATACTGTTGATTGTCGTGAATGTGTTGATATTTAGAGGACCTCAATGAAAATTAGACAAGGGTAAGTTTTAAATATAGATTTTATTTCATTATTATTACATTATTATTAAGACGAGATATTTTCTCTTCTCTGACGTGCACAGATGAGTAACTGGTAAATCTTTAATTCGTATTTGGTTTGTTGCGGAAAGTGTATCAAAAACAGGAATGAACAAAATGCATAATATGTTCATGCTCTTGTATCTTATTTACCTTTTTTTCTATAAACGATCGACCAAAATTCGAAATGGCACATTGGTTCATCAGAGTGAATGTAAAAAAACGAAAATNAAAAAAAAAAAAAAAAAAAAAAAAACAACAAAAAAACAAAAAACAAAACACAAACAAAACATACAAAGAAAATAAACAAATTGGGATTACAATAAACAAAAGAAAAAAAAACACACATGACAAAATAACATTTATAAAGAGTAAAATTTGCTCAACTGAAATATTAAATAAGTACACAAAAAAAGAGACAAAACATTATTTTATGTCTTTTTACTACACTTTTGCTTATTTGAACTTACGACTTCCAATAAGGCTTTCAACAACGAATAAATTGTTTTATCCAAGACTTCATGCAAAGGGTAATTCATGGAGTGAAGTCTGTAAAAAGATTCCCAGTGCAAGAGATGTTTAAGTTATTCTGTTAACTCATGTGGATATATTATCATACTTTCAAATTTTGGCATTTATTTTTTGTTATTTCCAAATGTTATTCTGACCACCTTGTGCTGCCAAGTTTTCTTGCAACTGACTCGATGAATGTTCTGTGAATGCGCTGTGGTTGTCTATATGTTGTGATTGTCTTCTATAATTCTTTTTATCGGGCAACAGATGACAGCGGTTGTAAGAACATTTTGCTAGTTAATTAATGTTTGTTGACAATGTCTCATCCAATGAGTAATAAAAGACATAGATTTTGCGTTGTTCGGCATTTAGCAATAAATTCCACTCAAAATAATGCTAGAGACCGTCTTAAAGCTAGTATGGCGTATGAGCAAAGCTAATAGTGATTTCAAGATGAAGAACAACAATTACGCGTAATTCAATTGCTTGATTTTACCATGTATTTGTAGAGACTTTGTCACATGTCCATTTACTCCATATCCTTCTACTGTTTATTATTGATTAAAGCTATGTTATGCTGATTGCAGTGGTGTTATAAGAAATGCTCAACATTAGCTGGAGGTCAGATAAAACAACTACAACCATTTCTGCATGGTATAGCCAATGTACTAAGTCTGAAAGAACAACTAAATAATGATTTTATGGTACGTATTAGTACTGCTGGATAAATACATCGGCAAACGAATACCGAAGCAAGAACAAGGAAAGGGGAAATTCTAAAATCATAAATCCAAAATCATGGCAATTCACGGCAACACGAACTAAGACAGTATGACAAAGACAAAACAAATAAACAAAAATGAACAAGAACGCCACAAAACTAAAGCACTAGCAGTGTGAACCCCTATAAAAACTGAGGTATCATTAGGTGCTCCTGAAGGGTAAGCATGATCTGCTCCACATGTGGCACCCGTCACACTGCCAGTGAAAATGCCGGTTTTGTCACAATCGGTGTTAGTCAGTCCGATAACAAACTCTGGATCTACCAAAAAATATATGTTCTCATTTGTGAAACAGAAACATTGTTATGGTCTGTCAAATCGTAGTGACGACCGTAAAACTTCTGTAGTGACAAATGCAACAGTGACTGAACATACCCTTGATGTATAAGTTTTTGAGACAGTTATTTCGCTCTGTTGACAAAATCGCTGTACAAACTACAGGCACGGCAATAGCGAATGAGTTGTGATATGTACACACCATATGCCGGAGAAGTGGGAATATTACTGCTCAAAAACGGGAAGTTCACTATTGGAAAGTCGAAATCATCACGCTTGTCGTAAAGTTTTGTTTTCAGACGTCCAGAGTTGTCAATGTAGAGGTATAGGTCCAGGTATGATGCTGATGATGGTGTATCAGTGGTCTCTTTAATTTCGAGTTCATGGGTATATAAGATGAAGGTTATCCTTAAATTGAGGATTGTTCAATGAAAGAACATCATCTATATAACGGAAACTGAAATTAAAGGATTT
>MJUU01040069.1:89073-102926 GCA_002080025.1 Modiolus philippinarum
GAGGGCTCATGGTTGTCTTTAGGCGCCTCATTCGAGCTACAATCAATGACTTTATGGACCTGATCCAGTCGGACAGTGTTTCAACCTTTTCCTTCTCTCTCGTAGCCCATTGTTTGGCGTATTCCTCAACCTAAAAGGATACTAACATATTTCAGTTGATTTTCTGATAATTTCATTAATTTCATCAAACTTAAGAGTTCTTTGCTTTATGCAAAGAGCTTTCCTTGGATAATTGCGGTATTATTCTTATGCTTTTTTGCATATACTCTTCTGTCTGCTCTTTTATTGTTCCACATGATTGATGGTCTTCCAAATACTTGTAGTTTATCTGCACTGAAGAGACATAAGTTGTCGGAAAGGTCACCCGCAGAACCTTAATGCAATTTCGGTATTTTTTTGACGATTTTACAGTTACTAGTATCGAAAAGGTTTTCGGCGATGAAGCCTTCCGTAAAGTACGAGAATCGTTATAGTAGGATAATCTTTCTGGATTAAAAAGCTGAAAACTCTGTTTCCGGAGGGAATCAACCAACAAATAGATTTGTAATAAAATTACGTTTACTAATTAATAATTTAGTTTTACAATTTGTATGAACTAAGTCCTTCATTATGCAGTTGAATTGTCAATGATTGTATACTGCAGCTGACTCTTTCCTTTGCTTGTCCTTTATGGTTTATGGCGATGGCTATTGTCACGTATAATTGTTGTCACCATCGTTTTTAGTATTCAATAAACTTCAGGTGAAACAGGCCGTCAGGCCAAAGTATTCGGAAAATGTTTTAGAGTTTTTGTAAATATTTATATATGATCGTATGCATTAATGGCTTAACTTTGTAATCACTCATTTCGTTCTTGAGTTTGATTACTGTCATGTATACACTTCATTTGAATTTGAAATTAAAAAAAACATGCAATGTTTTGTTTACAGAGAAGGGATGCTTGCTTTGATAAAGATAATAGACTGGCAGTAGAGTCATTCGTGGAACACTTCAAATCTCAAAGACAGAACAACACAGGATTAGTGACTACCGTGATTAATGTAAGACAATGCACTGAACAATTTTCAGTTTGAAAATATACCTGTATGCATCATCAAATTTCGATTATCCAACCTTCAAATTAAAAAAAAGCTTTCCACGAATATCTAGAAAAAGGGGCTCCAGGCTATTTTTTGTAATTTTCTCTTAGTTTTGCCCGAATTCTGCACAAAATAAAACAAACCAGGAAAAGAGCGCTTCCGGTGGGAACCCTTAATCTTCTGGATCCGCTTATACATCCAGAATAGTTTTAAGGTAGTTTTTTGATGACCATGACGATTTGTTCTATAGCAAGGGAGCCGTAAAATTAGGCAATGTATATACCCTACATAAGTTTAGAAAATCTCGTCAATTAAGTTGTTAATGTCAAGTCTAGAAACAAGTGAAGTACAGGGTCCAGACACTGTGTTTACATAATATATAACAGTTTCACCTGTATCAGAGAACATGTTGTGCACTTGATCATCTGCAGGCTGTGCAGAACTATATGGTAGGGAGCACATACGATCAGTTAAAAATCAAGTAGATTGTCCTGTCGGTAATCATTTCTTTCAAGCAGAGTCTCCAGATCAAAAGCCAAATCTGTAACTATCAATCGTCTCTTGGGAAAGAAAAGATTAAACTTATTTCTTAATTCTTGTTTCACCCTCGCTAAAGGAGTTCACTCAATTTTCTTGCTTTATTGGTTTTAGATTTTATCTTTACATTTTATTCGGTCCTCAATGTCCGACAGCGTCCCTTTGTTTTATGTACTGCAAATTTGTTTTGTGTGATATGTTTGTGATTTTTAAGTTCATGTCAATTTGACAAATATGGATGTTGTTTAAAAAATATCTAATTTAAATTTTTACATGAGGATGCATATATTTTCTTGTAAAATATATCACACTCATGCTTTAATTCGTCAATCTATATTATACGAAATGCAAAGGTATATTTAAATAGGAAATGAATTAACATTAAACGGAAACGAACAAGTCCACAAATATTTATTTTGATATCACAGAGTGAATGCAATTATCACTAGAGGCTCAGAGACTGAGCCTGAATCGCTCACCTGTCAAATGTTTCTAATACAATGCATGTCTATGATGGAGATCAAAAATGATGTTTCTTGCCTTGGGGTCTAATGTTAAGCTATAGTTTAATTGAATTGGCTCAGTGGGTTCAGAGAATATCATCAAAATGTGATTTTCTCTTAGGGTGCAATGTTAAACTATGTTCCATGCTGATGGCAATGTTTTTAGTCAGATCTGACCAAAATGAGCAATCTTTATAAAGGACCTGTTCTGCACATCATTCTTGTAAAGTTTTGTTGAATTTGCTTCAGTGGCTTCAGAGAAAAAGATGAAAATAATAATCTTTTTCCATAGGTTCAAATGTTAAACCTTAGTATCAATCTTGCGGCCATGTTTTTAGTCAGATCAGAGGGAAATGAGCAATCTTTGTATAGGACATTCCGTATATCATTCCTGCAAAGTTTGGTTGAATATACTTCAGTGGTTTTATAGTAGAAGATGAGCATTGTTGACATCTAACTGGTAATTATTGCCTTGCAGCTTTTATATAAAATTGAACAGCATAAAAAAAGAAAAATGAACATTTGAACATTTCATTTTGAATGTAACAAATATATATAGTGCAGAAATAATAAAAAAGAAATCATTCATGAATATTGTATTTAACATTGTAACATAACAACATTGACGATATAAATGGTATTAATTGCTTAAGTAGCTTCAGAGGAGATAGCAAATATATGCTTTTCCCATAGGTTCCAATGTTAAACTGTGTTCTGTGCTGGTGGCCATTTTTTTTTAGCGAATCAGAAAAATTTCGGCCAACAAAGTAAAAGACCTTCTATACATCATTCCTGTAAAGTTTGGTTCAATTTGCTTCAGTAGCTTCAGAGGAGATAGCAAATATATGCTTTTCCCATATGGTCCCATGTAAAACTATGTTCTGAGCTGGCATCCATGTTTTTTCGTGGATTGAAAAAAATTCGGCAAACTATGTAAAGAACCTTCCATACATCATTCCTGTAAAGTTTGGTTCCATTGGCTTCAGTAACTTCAGAGGAGGTAGCAGATATTTGCTTTTCCCATAGGGTCCCATGTTAAACTATGTTCTGCGCTGGCGGCCATGTTTTTTTCACAGATTGAAAAAATTTCGGCAAACTAAGTAAACGACATTCCATACATCATTCCTGTAAAGTTTTGTTCCATTTGCTTCAGTAGCGTCAAATGAGATAGCAAATATATGCTTTTCCCATAGGGTCCCATGTTAATCTATGTTCTGCGCTGGCGGCCATGTTTTTTCTCGGATAAAAAAAATTTCGGCAAACTAAGTAAAGAACCTTCCATACATCATCCCTGTAAAATTTGGTTCCATTTGCTTAAGTAACTTCAGAGGAGATAGCAAATATTTGCTATTCCCATAGGGTCCCATGTTAAACTATGTTCTGCGCTGGCGGCCATGTTTTTTCACGGATCGAAAAAAAAAAATTGGCAAACTAAGAGAAAGACCTTCCATACATCATTCCTGTAAAGTTTGGTTCAATTTGCTTCAATAGCTTCAGAGGAGATAGCAAATATATGCTTTTCCCATAGGGTCCCATGTTAAAGTATGTTCTTCGCTGGCGGCCGTTTTTTCACGGATCAAAAGAATTTCGGCAAACTAAGTAAAGGACCTTCCATACATCATTCCTGTAAAGTTTGGTTCCATTTGCTTCAGTAACTTCAGAGGAGATAACAAATGTTTGCTTTTCCCATAGGGTCCCATGTTAAACTATGTTCTGCGCTGGCGGCCATGTTTTTTCATGGATCGAAAAAAAATCGGCAAACTATGTAAAGGACCTTCCATACATCATTCCTGTGAAGTTTGGTTCAATTTACCTCAGTAGCTTCAGTGGAGATAGCAAATATTTGCTATTCCCATAGGGTCCCATGTTAAACTATGTTCTGCGCTGGCGGCCATGTTTTTTCATGGATCGAAAAAAAATTTCGGTAAACTAAGTAAAGGACCTTCCATACATCATTCCTGTAAAGTTTGTTTCAATTTACTTCAGTAGCTTCAGAGGAGATAGCAAATATATGCTTTTTCCCATAGGGTCCAATGTTAAATCTAAGTTCAGCGCTGGCGGCCATGTTTTTTGGCGGATCGGAAAAATTTCGGTAAACTTAGTAAAGGACCTTTCATACATCATTCCTGTAAAGTTTGGTTCAAATTGGTCCAGTGGTTTCAGAGGAGATAGCAAAAATGTGAAAAGTTAACGGACGACGGACGCCGAGTGATGAGAAAAGCTCACATGGCCTTTGGCCAGGTGAGCTAAAAATGTATCTTAAATATACCCTGACGATAAAAAAAATAAATCAGAATCTTATACTTAAAAATTTTCAAAAGTAAAATTCTTTTTGATTATTTGGGCAACATATTAATTGCACATATCACAAAATACTAAAGCATCGTTATAATTGCTATAATATGACACCAATTAATTTAGCTGTATCAACAAAATATCAAATTACATACAATCAAATTGACAATATATATTGATTTTAAATTAAATAACAAATTCATCTAAATCTATGTGAATTCTAAATCCTAAAATTTAACTCCCTCTATCGCAGTTTTGTCCTTGGCTATGTATTTGATGTTACTGGTTATTCGGATTTCCTTTGGTTTTATGCATTATAAGCATTTTTTAAAGAAAATTTTGGATTTCCTATGTTTTGGTTCTAGTGCTGCTGATGAGAAATTAATTTCCGAAATGGTCATACAGCTCATCAATATTAATTGCAGTTGGAATTAACATATCTTTTTTGGTCTCATGTTCATTTACTCCATATCCTTTCGTAAAATAAGAAAAAGAAAAAAAAATGACGTTACAATGATAATTTCCCCTTTCCTCGTTCTTGCTTCGGTATTCGTTTGCCGATGTAGAATAGAGAATATGAAAAGCTTTCTCGATTCTCTTAGCTTTTGTCGAACTTATAATCTGAATTCCAGAAATCCTGAAATACCCGACAGAAAATAATTGCCGTACCAATGCAGTCTTCTGGCAATATAAGTAACAATATAGTGCAGTGTATTTAGGTTGTACATGTATATCATTTTATGTATTTTTTTCTTTCATTAGAATAACTCAAATAGGGTCTATAAGTCTCATTCAATTTTGGAACTTCCGGAACATTATAGTTACCCGGAAGTTGCATTTTTGTACAAAAATATATGACGTTTTACGCAAAAATTTGCACGTCATAGCCATTTTCAAGATTGCTTTTTTATCGTAAATTCTCGGTGGTCACATGACAAGACTCACAGATCTTATTATACTACTTTCTGCTTGTATACATACTGTTTCAGATTTGCAAGAACGACTTTAAAAGAACAAGACCGGGTGTTGGTCCACTTGAACTGAAATTCGTGGAGAACTGTTGTGAACTTTGTTGGTATATGATTATATCTGACCCTCCAATGGTGATTGAATACGAGAATCTGGAAGGAAAAGATATTGATTGTAACAAATTCAATAAATATGACAAAAATGGAACAACCATACAGTATGTTGTATGGCCTGTGTTATATTTACATAAAAATGGACCGGTTCTTGCTAAAGGAACTGTCCAAACAGATGATGATGCTACAAAACTTAAATGTTAAATCAAAATTTTGTATCCCTGACGTTATAATTTCATAAAATTGATTTTTTTATTAATAGATGACAAAATAACAGAAGTTAACTGAAAAAAGTGTAAGGGTTCCGTTTCTTTAGGGTATTGTTGAAGGTGTTTAAGCTTAAAAGTGAATGGTCATATGAAGGATTGGACTACTTGAGCACTAATCGTAAGTGTCTCAGTCAAAAATGAAAATATTAAGGACTTAATCTTGAAAACAAATAACAATCATGTAAAACTGATTGATTCAACTATATTTTGTGTATAGCTTTAATGCAGTAACTTTTATCTGTTGTTCAGTCATGATTACATGAAAATTGAAGAATAATGTAATATTACTAGAGATTGACATCTTTGTCTGAAATTAGTGACGAATTTTGTGAAAGATTGGTAACTGGTAATTGTGTGGTATAATGTACCAATGTTCACACATTTATTAACACGACCCCTGGTGCGCAGTATGCTTGATTTTCTTATTGATAATATATTTGCGACATTTAGAGATACTATTTATCAACAGAAAGTTGGTTTACAAGTTGGTACGAACAGTACTCCTCTACATGCAGCTTTTACTGGTCTAAATTTCTTTAGGAAATCTTGAAGGCTAATAAATTAAACGATGCTAGATAGTTCAATCTCGCTTGCAGATACATTAATTATGTGATTTTCATTATTAAAGCATCTTAGTACTAAACTTAACGACAAAAGGGCTTTAATATTCCTCTGACATATAGAATAATATTTCTACTTCTCCTGTGTATGTTTCAAAGTTGATTTGTCACGCGAGAGCTAGCACTAATTATTTGGACTTTCTCATTAAGCAAACTAGTAGTTATCCCCGTGACCGCCTTATCAATCAGGACTTCAAAAAATGTCATTAGTAGTTATCCCTGTGACCGCCTTATCAAATTAGGACTTCAAAAAATATCCATTTCATACGATCGTTTACAAATTGTTTAACAGATATCAGTCCCTTGTTTCGGTCTGAACTATGATTAAAAATTCTTTTTTCACTTAGTACTTAGATGGACATGTCTTTTCACTGTCTACGTCATTTCAGTAGCAATTGCCGTTAAGTTGCTACAGGATAATGCCGCAATGGAAGGGGAGATATACCATTTCTTTTGAAATTGTGGAATACCGCTATTTTTATTTGAAACTATTCATTGTGAATAATAACTATTTTGAATTAAACTTGTATATTTTTCAAGTCAAATTCTTGTATGTAGTTTGTTCACTTAGCAAATTTTCACCTCTACCTAAGAATGCTTCAATTAAATATTTACTTTATTAGTCCTATTAGATTCGAAATAGTAATTGGGAGCTTGAATAAATACTGATTTTACCAAAAGTGGGACGTTTATGTCGATATTTTGAAATATTCGACATAAAGGGCTAACCCGTGTCAAATCAGTATATATTGAAGCTCCCAAGAATTATTTCTTAAATATTTGTTTCTTGACTGGAGGATTATATACTGTTGCGAATCTGGTTTTCTAAGGCTTTCGCAACAAGAATAAGATTTATTTCCAGGCAAATAATATGGTTGATTTCAGTATACTTCAACAGAAAGAGAAATATAATATCAATTAATCATATTTTAATCATTCCACTAGAATTATAAGTACATGTATACAGTTTCAAATAATCAAAGTAGCATATTATCTTGCGTCAATTAAAGAATATTAATTATTTTATTTCCTTCCCCTAGCTTTAATATTTGGTGCAAATTTGGTGCATTGCCCCTTGGAAAAGTTTCACCACTTTTTCCACAAAAATCCTTAAAACCAATAGATATACGATGAATTTCCCATTATAAATTTTAACTTAATAATGCAGAATATGCAGAATTTAAATTCACAGTAACCTCGGTATTTAGTCATTTGTTACCACTGGGTCGATGCCACTGCTGGTGGACTGTTAGTCCCCGAGGGTATTCACCAGCCCAGTAGTCAGTACTTCGGTGCTGACCCGAAAGCCGATTCTATTTGGAACCTTACAATATCTAAATTTTGTAAATTTTGTTGAAAACTAAGGAGTATCTCCCTCATGCAAAGCTCTGTCCTTAGCTGATTTGGCTTTACATTTAGATCATATTGGTGTTTTGTTCTCTATCAGTTTTTAAACATCTTTGAATTTATGGTCTTCCAAACATTTAGATTTTATCTGCACTGAAGAGACATAAGTTGTCGAAATGCGCATATGCAGAATTTAAATTCACAGTTACCTCGGTATTTAGTCATTCAAACTCTTTAATATGATTACAGGTGGCCCAATTTATATATAGGTGAATTTTCACCATCTACCACATATTTGTAGCTACCATTGCAGACTACGGTCGCCAACTTCCCAACCCAAGAAATATAATAAATTAAATGAAACTTCTCCCAATTTTGGATGGAAATTATTAAGAAATGATTTTTAAGTTCCGCACCATCTTATTGTGTTCTTTTACTTGTTGTTGAGCCATGATTTAGGTGCTTGGAAAATAACCCTTTCTCATTCAACGTATTTCAGGAAGTGGCCCCGACCTTGCACCAAATTTGGCTTATATAGCAACACCAAAAGCGCCATCTGTATTTAGAACATGGAAACTGCCGCCAACTTACGAGAGCGAAACGAAAGTGAACGAATTCAAGGAAATGCACCTTAAATATAAGCTTTTAAATGCTATCACCTGACAAAAAGACAATAGGTATTATATTTCAAAAGATTATGAACATTTATATACAAATCCGGAGCCAAATTGCTGAAAAATAACGGTAAATTCTTGACCAAATTTCCAAACTCGACACTCGTAACACTGCACCCTCCCCTGTTAAAAAAAATATTTGTCCTCAAATACTAATATTTATAAAATAGAAATTCAATAAAATTAAACATAGAACATTTCATCATATTTGACAGTTCATAGTGTTATTTATAAAACAGTCATTTTATCACAAATTCACATCATCTAGTCCACCAGTTACATCACATCCATCGCATCCTTCATAATATGTTTTGTCCTTTCCTTCCGTAAATGTTTATTTTAAGCATCACAGTTCAGTAAAATTCATCCTCGCTGTACATTTGAAAAAAAATCATTTAATACTCGCACAGTCTTCGGTTATTTATATCCACCTTTCATTTAAAAAGTTATGTTTCACGCAATATCATCCAAAATAGTCATTCTTCAGTGTAACATTGTCAATTTGAAATCCAATTAATGTCACTATATCCACCTTTCATTTTGTCACGTTATTTTTCACGCAATGTCGTCAACAATAGTCATTCCTTAGTGTAACATTGTCACTATATCCACCTTTCATTAATACGAATCCTATCATTGTTTATATTAATAAAAGTAAATGTCACTTTATCTATCCCAAGAATAAACACATTTTTTTTTCGCCCTGAAATAAATTGCATTTTAGGAACTCAAAAAAAAAACAATGTACAATAAATACGACAATAAAATGTTGGCAAAAATACAATATAAAAGTACACGCATTTAGATGATGTACCTATTCCTCAAAAGGAAAAAAACTTCCTTTACTCTTATACTATTAAGGAATCTCTTTTCCCACTCTCTAGGGAAGTATTAAATCTAAAATTTTACAAATATTTTGTAAAATTAATAATGCTAATATTCCACTTATTTGGAATAAGTTACCATTTTAAATTTTTAGAATATTTAATATATTCTTATATTTGTTAACTTTTATAAAATAAATTTTTAAGTTGAGATCAGGATTTAGCAATCACTTTAAAAGCAACCAAACAAAGGTTAAAAATTGCGACTAGATATTAAAATAATAATAATAATAACTAAAGCATCATCTCAATGCTTGTTAGATAACTTGCTATTTATAATTAGTTAGACAAGGTCTCTTTCAAGTGTTCCCTGTAGAATTTCCAGGCATCTGTTTTCTAATAGAGCAGACAAATTTTTCAACTTGTAAAATACAGCCGCTCTCTGTAATTCATGCAGATGCACAATGTTACGGGGAAAGGTGGATAAATCAGAAGAGCAGTTAGATCTCAGATAATTAATAATATGAACAAAATGACGTGGATCACGGTCAATAAAGTAGCAGTAGATATTTTCAACAGTGTAAGGTTTAAAAGGAGAGTCTGGTAACAACATCAAAGATAGAAGTGATGACGGATAATTTTGAAGAGTAGGAACACAAGTTTCAAACTTTTGAACACCAATATTTAGTGTTACCCCCCTTTTCTGGGCTTCCTGCCATCCTTTTAACACTAAAACATGGTTAGGGGTAGGTTGATATTCAGTAGATGTGCCTTCTGGTAAATCTACGGTGTATTCATCATCTCTGGGACAAATACTCAAGACAGCATTGTTTGATTCCCGATCTCCACTTACAACTGAAACAGGTAAATTTACATCACAGACTTCAAATTCAGCTTTACAGCTGAGCTAATCAGCATAGCTGACTGATTTCACAGGTGATACTGGAATAGGGGGTTGTAAAACCGGGGGGTATGTTGATGGACTAGGAGGAGTTATTTTCTTAGGTGGACCAACAATTATCTTCCTCGATTTAGGCATAGGGGTAGTTTCCCCTTCAAATGTAGTATGAACAGTGATACATGTATCCTCTAATGGCACTGATGTTTTGGCAACTTTAATAATAATAATATTATTATTATTATCTGGATACAAACAAGCTAAAGGGCTGACAGATTTTCTTTTTCTATCCACAGATTGATTATTTTCTTTGTTGTAATTTGTGTTCATTTCTGCTGACTGAACTTTGTTTCCTTTAAGTATTTCTACAGACTGAGCTTTGCTTCCTTTAACTAGGATGATATTGTTTTTCATCTCTCTTTTAAATTCCTTGTATTTCTCCTGTTCTTTCTCACCAAATCTATGCGTTTGCCTATCCACTAACTTTAAATCCTTCCCCCTTCCTCTCCATTCTTGCATCCCCTATTTTTATAATCCTTCCTTATTAAAACTCTGTAGCACTCTGGACATTGGTAACCAAACCCACTATGTTGGTCCATCATGTGTCTCTCTAGTAAAAATACTCTTGCATATTTAAAGTTATTACAGAACCCACATTGGTACAAATTTGCCATCTACAAATATGATTAAGAGGTTTACTTTATTATGTGTTTAAAATTATGTATACTTCATACATAAACAATTTTTAATTAACTGCTACTACACAGCTTTATTTTTATTTGATATGATTTTTTTTTATTTTGTATTTTATTTTCTTGACGACTTTTTCTCAATCAGCCCTGATACTGTATGTATTTTGCATTATGATAGGTAAGGCTTGAGTCTATCATAATGAACTACTTAAATGAGAGATCTTTTATTTCTTTGTATTTTGTAAATTACATCATTTACTCTTTTGACTATAGTAAATGGTCCAGACCAGTTACATTGTAGTTTGGGACTTAAACCTTTTTTCCTTACAGGATTATAAAACCATACCAAATCGTTTGGTTTATATACTTTCAATTGGGCACCTCTGTCATAGGTTCTTTTCATTTCATCACTAGAAACTTTAATTCTTGACCTGGCAAATTCATGAATTTTGTTAATTCTATTTCTTAATTCATAAGCAAAATCTGTTTTATCCTGAGTATTTTCAAAATGTGAACCTGGTACCCCCATCACCATATCAACAGGCAATGTAATCTTTCTACCATTGAACATTTCATACGGGGATACGCCTGTAGCTTCATGCTCAGATGACCTATAAGCCATCATTAACAAATATAGATATTTATCCCAATCTTTCTGATTCTTTGAAACAAAGGCACTTATCATATTTTCTATTGTTCTGTTTGTCCTTTCAATCATGCCATTACTTTTCGGCGTTAGTGGGGTGGACCTGGTTTTATTTATTCCTAAAATATTACACATTTCCTGAAAAACTGGGGATTCAAAATTCGAACCCTGGTCAGAATGTATTTCCATAGGGACACCAAAAATGGTGATCCATCTCTCTATTAATTTATTAGCTACAATTGTCGCATCCAAATCTCTTATGGGGATGACCTCTATCCATTTAGTGAAAAGATCACCCACCACCATTATATACTTATTTCCTTTTGTACTTTTTGGTAGGGGGCCTAAAATATCAATTCCTACCCTTTCCATAGGTGCACCCACATTAAGTTTCTGAAGGGGAGCTTTTGGTTTATTTCCAGATAATTTTTTAGATGCACACACTGTACAATGTTTACACCAATGTTCAACATCAGATTTTTGCATGTACCAAGTGAATCTTTCTCTCACTTTTGCTAGAGTTTTTTAATTCCCAAATGGCCACATGTTACACTGCTATGTAACTGTTCTAAGACAAAATTTATGCTTTCTTTTGGCAAACAACCAACCATTTATGACCTGTTTCATTTGTTGATTCCCATTTCCGATATAAGACCCCATCAAAAATAAATAGGGAATCCAAGTGTGTCCAAAAATACTTGACAGCTTCACTATACTGAGATATTTCATCCCACACAGGTTTATCTCCCTTTTCTTTAAAATCTATTAAAATTCTAATTTTGTCATCTGACCTCTGTTTATCCCTTAGATCACTAATTTCATTTACATTTTGCTGATTTTGACTGATAGATGATGGTCCACCTATGTCAAAAGAAGATTCAGACACAGTTTGATTTTGATCTAAAGATTTTCCAGATCTGGTTACAATATTCACATGTTCATTTGGCTCTTTATTTTGGTTCAAATCTATTAATTTTGATTCAACCCTAATTTCTGTATTTAAAGGGGCAATTTTCCCAATATTATTATTGCCATATTTCTCTTCTGCTTTTGAGCATTAATTACAGTTGTCAATACAAGGTCTACGTGACAATGCATCGGTATTCCCATGAGATTTTCCAGCACGGTGCTGAATTTCAAATTCATAACCTGAAAGAATTTCAATCCATCGGGCAACTTGCCCCTCTGGGTTCTTAAAATTTAAAAACCATCTCAAGGCCCCATGATCTGTGCGAACCAAAAATTTTCTTCCATATAGATAGTGGTGGAAGTGTTGCACAGAAGCTACAATAGCCAACAGTTCTCTTCTTGTAACACAATAATTTCTTTCGGGTCTATTAAATGTTTTACTAAAATAAGAGATGACTTTCTCAAAACCATCTTGGACTTGGGACAATACTGAACCCATGCTTGAATTGCTAGCATCACAATCTAAAATGAACAATCCTTCATCTCTCGGATATGACAAAATAGGGGAAGATGTAAGTCTTTGTTTAAGTTCAACAAAAGCATTTTGGCATTCAGAAGACCACTGAAACTTTGGATTTTGTTATGTTAATTGATGCAATGGTCTTGCAATTTCGGCAAAGTGCCCTATAAATCTCCTATAGTAGGAACACAATCCTAAAAATGACCTTATATCTTTAACATTTTTGGGTACTGGCCAGTCTTTTACAGCTTTTGTTTTATTTGGGTCAGTTGATACCCCCTTTTCACTCACTACATGGCCCAAAAACCTCTTTTCGAAATAATTCACATTTTTTAGGATTTAGTTTCAGGTTGGCTTTCTTTAAACGCTGTAATACCTCTTCCATGTTTTTAATGTGATCTTCAAATGTCATACCCAGGATCATTAAATCATCTAAATAAACTGAAACTGTGTTCCTTGGTAACCCAGCTAAGACTTTAAGCATTAGTCGTTCAAACACAGCAGAGGCATTACATAACCCAAAAGGTAAAACTGTCCATTGCCAGAGACCCCCCCCCCCCCTGGTAGGGAAAAGGCAGTCTTAGGTCTATCTTTTTCTAAAAGATTTACTTGGTGATAACCGCTTTTTAGGTCTAACGTACTGACCAAGCTGTTTTAGAAAGAGCATCTAGTGTATCGTCAATTCTTGGCAATGCCAGAGACTGGGAGTCTTTGACCGTTACATCATTCAACTTACGGAAATCAAGACAAAATCTCCAACTAGAGTCAGATTTCTTAACCATAACTACTGGGGTGTTCCAGGGACTTTCTGATGGTTCAATTAACCAACTTTCTGCCATTTTTTTTATTTTTCAGCTTCAGCTGCTGCCATTTTAGCCAGAGGGATGCGTCTAGGTCGTTGTCTGACTGGTGGAGCATCTCCCGTGTTAATAGTGTGCTCAATGATATTAGTTCTACC
>MJUU01040070.1:0-18275 GCA_002080025.1 Modiolus philippinarum
AGTCGCCAAACTTTGTTTGGGCGACTTAATAAGAAACGGTGCAAACATAATAAGTCGCCAAACTTTGTTTGGGCGACTTAATAAATAATGTGACAAATAGCCAGTTACAATAATGTAAAGACTATCAATGCACAAAGCAGACAATCCATGGTTTCCGAATTTTTTTTGAATTTCATACTTTTTAAAAGGATCTCTTAGCAAATTTATAAACATGTAAAGGCAGTTTACTCCTTGTATAAGTCATTTCTGTTTGAGTTATTTGTTCATAATAGTATCATCTTTTTTAACACTTGTTCTGATATTATGTTTTTAGCTCATCTGGTCTAAAAGGCCGACTGAGCTTTTCCTATTAGTTTTGCTTCCGTCGTCCGTCAACGATTTCAAAATTCTTATCCTCTGAAACTGCTGGGCCAATTGCAACCAAACTTTGCCAGTATCCAGTTTCAAAACTGCGTTCGATTAGTCCGTACACCCAAAAAAAAACATGGCGGCTATAATATAAAAAGAACATGGGGCAAAAATAGTAGTTATACGTTCTCACACGAACAGACACTATATAATAGTGTCTACCTTTCAAAGAGGGTCCCCCAAAAAGTCATCTTTTTTATTTCGAGCTAATACACATCGATCGGCATAATTTTATCTATCTTTATTTGAGGAGATTAAGGTCTACGGATCTACAAGGGAAGGCACTGGAGAGTTGCGAGTCGAACAAATCAGAGGCTCACAGGTGAGAATGTATCGCTCACCTGATGGCCATTGATCAAAATCAGGTTTCGGTGAGGAAAACCTAACATTTGCTTGAGGAAACTCGGGTTTGGCTTCCGAAACCCATTGGATGCTGAGCATTGTATGTATTTCTGAGAGGGAACTCACATTTGCAGTACTAAAGTCGAGTTTAGTCCAGGAAACCTAGCTTTACAGACAGCAAAACCCGGTTTTGCTAACCAAGACCTTCAGGCGATATCAAGATGGAGACAGGAACAATATCGCTGTCCTTGATAAACTGGAGTTTTCTATGTATCGTGTGAGTTTTTGTCACATGTGTATTCACTCCATATCCTTTCATATTTTTCTATTTTACTATTATATAATATCGGTATTGAAGTTCAGAACCGCTTTAAGTTTTACATGCATATCTACAGTACAATATACGACCACCTCCGACAATCTACATTCATACAAATTCAGAATATAGGAATGAAAAATGTTTTACATTTGTTTACTGGAATAACTTATTCATTTGCAACTGTGATAAACAATAAAAAAAAATAGTAGTTATACCTAATTCAAACGAGAGCTGTTTTTTTTTCTAATTGAAATAGATTCCTGCTAGTTTCCATTTGTCGTAAATTTGTTTTCTTCGTCTTGAAATCGATCATATATAGTTGAATTATAAATGTATATGTGTCAGATAAGATTTTAACACGATTTTATACTGTCCCTTTAAATAATTAAAATGTTCTTTGAAAAAAATCTCCATTCAGTGACACTCTAACGATTCCTATTAACTCAATATCCGGTTACTATACTGAGTGCCAATGAAAAAAGCAAAAATGTATTAGCTTTTCTCTCTAGAATAATTTTCCCTAAATTTAATTGCCAATTTTCCTGTTAAAACCTGAAAGGTATAATAACAAATAATGTTCTGCTGGACAATTTTTTAAAACTACACCATCCACAATACAATCCGCATGGAATCCGCACTATTAGTGGTGTTTTGATGCCAATTCGCGCATGATTGATTTTCTTTATTGTCTACCAGCATGCTTTACTCACAATGAAGATTTTTCCACCTCAAACATTTGGGACCGGTTTTAATTTAATCCCTGATTGCTAGTGTTTATAAATATCTCCACGGATATTTCTCAAAATGTCTAATTTTGCCATTAACAGACATCACTTTCACAAATTGATCTTCTCTGAACGACGTTGAATCTGTTTGAAATTTGGTCAGCGCCTTCAGGAATGTGTCGGGCACAATTCTAAATATTCTAAAAAAATCAGTAGTTTTAACCCAAAAATGAAAAACTTTTAATTTTTTTGACAACTTTCAACTCTAAACAACGTCTCACAAAATTGGAACTATGAATTTGATGCGCGAAGCCTTTTTCTTATTTTTATTTTATTATTTCAGTTGTTAGTGTGAGAGCAAAGTCCTACAATTTTGGAGTTTTGAATTTTACCACTTGATAAAAAGTTGATGGTGTGAAAATTTTTCAATAGTGGACTAAAAAAAGAAGGATGCAAAATTTTAAGCAGACACTTCGCTTAATATTTTACCCCCCCCCTAAAATAACTTTCAATCGTATGAATCATCAGGTGTTGAGATTTAATTCGCACGCAGTATATTTGATTGAACCAGCAAATATATTTATAAGTTTAAAACTGGCACCGACTTTCGTATCTATAAGCCACAAAGATGAGTTACAAATGCTTTGTTCAATTTTTAATTTGCCACCGTAATTAAATTCGGGAAAGTTGTTGTCCTGTTTTCTCTAAAACTACACAAAATTTGAAGTACATGTACCTGTTCATTTCGTTGTATTCGCATTGATAAATTGTCCAGAATTGTACTTCTCAACATACAGAACGCTGCTTTGCTTTTGCAACAAATTAACGGACACGTAGTGTAACATTAAACGCCATGGAGATAACAATCTTTAAAACTAACATTTATTCATCATAGCAGTAAATATGATTCTACAAAAAATGTAATACAGGTTAGAATTTATATTGTAAGCATGAAAATCAAATGACTGAGCCCCAAAAGGTTGTAATTCTCACATGCAGTGGGATGCAGACATAACCTCTCGTCCAAGTTAACTTGGAGAGCAGTCACGAGAACAGCTCAAAGTTAACTTGAAGTTAACTTGGAGCAGACTTAAAACGGTCTTAGAATCATTTCTGGTGTGGTCCTAGAATCAAGTCTGTTCTAGCTATGACCGTTCTACCTAAGTCTGCTCTAGCCATGACCGTTCTACCTAAGTCTGTTCTGGCCATGACTGTTCTACCGAAGTCTGCTCTGGCCATGACCGTCTTGCCAAGTCTGTTCTGGTCATGAGCGTTCTTGTAAAGTCTGCTTTAGGCACGGTCGCTCTTGTCCTAGAATTAAAACTGAATATTAAATTACCTGTCAGAATTTCCTGTTTCTCGGGCCCGAAACCGTTTAAAAAACATTAATAACTATCTTATTTTACGACGTTTTCAATAATTATTTGTTTCAGTTACATAATTTAATAATTATTCACATTTTCCCTTTAATTTAATTTTATTATAAACTATTGCGAACTGAGTTTTTGGGTATACACGTACTGACCCGAGAAGGGAAATAACTCTTACTTTTTTAAAAATTTACCAGCGAAAAGGACCTCTTATCGTCAAAATCAAATGCAATTTTGATATATGTAAATATTGGACACATTACGAATATTTGTCAGGGCTGTCATGGATAGAACAGGTCAACTAAGAGCAGTCATGACCAGAACAGACTTTATTAGAACGTTCATGCCAGAGCGGTCATTGCACTGACCAGAACGATCAGGATTCTAGCTATGACCATGACTTGTCAGAGCGGTCATTATTCTAGAGCAGACTCAAAGCTGAGTGAAGATAATCTTGGATGATGTACGAACAAAAAAATAACAACTTTGAAGGGGATGAAGGGGATACCAGGGCACTACTGTTACCATGTCTGGTAACAAAAGTGGTTTTAGCGGAGAAGGTCTTTGAATGTATTTATCATAGGGACTTATGTTAAACTATGTTCCCTTCTGGCAACCATCTTGGATAATTTACTGACATAAAAATCACAAACCTTGAAGGGTTCCACCCAAGGATAATCTTGACCAAGTTTGGTCTTTATCAGCTCAATGATTTCAGAGGAGAAGATCTTTAAATACATTTCCAATAGGCTCCTATGTTACACTATGCTCCTATTATCTCTAATTATATGTTTACACATGAAGATATTATCGAAACAACCTTGACTATATAATATAGCAATTTTGGAGTTTGGAGACGAAGCGTTTTAGAATCACAAATATATACGATTAATAGTACTTCAACATCAACTGTGTTCCTCCATTTTGAGGGAGAAAAGTGTGTCTAAATGTTGTCCTAAAAGTAAAAAAATGTATTCTGTACTTAATAAAAACTATTGCTGCATCTTTGCTTTAGAACTACAGCCAACATGTACTTAATAAAAACTATTGCTGCATCTTTGCTTTAGAACTACAGCCAACTTGCCCATCTGATTGGATATACAACCAACAATCTGAGAGCTGTTACAAAGTACAACTAGTTAAGAAGTCGTGGGAGGAAGCTGATGTAAGTTTTATCATTATTTAGAGAACGGGCATTAACATTCAAAGATAAGTAATTTCTATCAGCTAATATAGTTATAATGAACGGATTCTGTCCTGCAGAAACGATCATATGGAAGTGTAATAATCGGCAAATAACTACGAATTTCGTCTTACGGGCATATCCAACTGTTTCATGTTGTATTGTCATTTTCGCAACCTTTATATATGTTGTAAAGCAAGTATCGAAGATTCCAAAAATGACAAGAAAATATTGGATCACCGATCTTGTTTCCATGGAAATTATGGTTGAACAGTGATCATTTTTTGCGTCTATCCAAGAAAATTCAAGTTCTAGTTTAAAAAATAATGAATAAATGATTTTCAGTGTAATCACTACCAAAGCAACTGAAAAACAAAGTCAAGGTTTTAAAGATTTGTAGAAAAATAAACTTGACATGATAACGTATGTTCTAGTTCTCTAAATCACTGAATATGTAGCTCTATAAACAATAAAAGTGGCAAAAAATGTTCCATTACAAATTAAAATTTACAATATTTTAAAAACTTCTCCTATTGTCGATTTTATGAAATTTTGACATTGTGTACTTCTAATAATATGCTACTCAGAAATTCCAAAAATAGTGTAGGTCACCGAGTCCGTTTCCGAGATAATCATTGAAATATGCAACTTTTAATAAATCTCCCCTGGGCTGCCCCTAAAAAGTTCGCCAAACTGGAAAGTATAAAATACCTTTCTTTGTATTTCACAGTAACTTCGGTATTTAGTTATTTGAAAACAATGGGAATTACTTTGTGACGTTACATTTTTTCAACGTCATATTCCCGGAAAACATTGCCTTCTTTTGCGTTTTGCATTACCTCCCCTGAAACTATTGGATATGCCCTTAAGTGTGTCACAATACTTCACACCGCATCTATAATTAGACAATATACCGGGTTTGATAAAATTGTTATAAATATAGAAAAAAATCTCACTACATGTTAGAACTCTGATCTTGAATCAAAATAGTTTTGATTTTCTTTTAGGTGAGATCATATATACCCATGCTGTTATGGCATCAATCTGAAGAAAAATTGTTACGATAATTGTTAAAAAAACGAAAGTAATAACTGTAATGTGTTTTTGAGTATGCCTCCCCCTTATTTTTCTTATACTATTTTTATTAGAATACAAGGCAGCAATATTTCATCATTTATATTCCTGTAAAGTTAAATTTAGCAAACCCTGTTATTTTTGTAGGATCATTTTCAGTTAAATTGTTACTGATTCCATAAACACCCATGTGTGACCCATTTTTCCATATAAGTATAGGCCCTAGTGCCCAAGTATGGTGCCCTAGTGCCCTCCTATAGTGCCCTTATGCCCAACATTGGTGCCCTAGTGCCCAAGTAAGCTTATTGCATCACAAAATGTGTACTCAGCATATCTATATTTAGTGATTACTGAAAGTAGGGTATAAATACTTGGAACTGGCACTCTTAAGTCAGTCCACCACTAGTCCGTATGTAACTTGCACGTAGTTAACTTTTAGTCTACGGCAAGTATACAATTAATCTATTACTAGTCATTTGTTATCATTTCATTGTTATTTTTACCGTACGTTTATTACGTGCTGTTAAATCAAATACTGCTGTTCAATTGTGTATGTCATGTACATTTTTTACTGGATTTACGTTTTCCAATTATAATTATTGAACTTTAGATCGACTTTGAGTTTTTGTCAACGGCTAATAGTTAGCTCAAGGATCCACTATAATAGATTTTTATGTGACCAGGATTTCCACGCTACCACAAGAAATTCTGAACGGGAAGTGTATCACTTCTGTCAGTCGTCATACAACACTTACACCACCCCAGTTTCCCCGTTTTTCGTCACATTGGTGGCAGCGGTGGGATTTTTCTGAGTGACTTTGATAGCCAATGATAAAATTCGCAAATATGGATACGCCAAGGATTAAAAAAGGATTAATGCACTGACTAAAACCATATGAGGTTGTTTACGCCAGAGGACTCAGGAGTAGAGGTTTCACCGTCTCCACGGACTCCTCCGGGCACCCGGACTGGGAAGAAGTCAGGCAATCCTAATAGGAGAGTGGGGCATTCTTCACCCATGGGCTTCCCAGAAGTTGAAGTCCAAAACTGGGTGAATGGTTTGAAGACTTCTAACGGTTGGCTCAAATGTTGGTTCATTTTGGATTAGTCTACTAGCCATATGTAGCAGTTGTGTAGCATTTGCATGGGTGCATTTCCCAGATAATGAGATAGTCCGTAGATCACAAGAGTATGTTATGGTTGGCTTTTTGTCCCTCATCGGTTTGATAGCAACCACCATAGTATGCAAAATTGTCTGGCGGACCTGCAGTGGTGGGCCCGACCTGCCCGATTACCAATACCTCCCGGTGGACGAAGGAACAGAGTCGGAGGATGAGAATGTTAGTGATACGTTTTATGGACGCCAGCATGATGAAGCTGACCAGATCAGAGATGATCTTGTTTCCCCCAAAAGACAACAACCCGAGCAGAAGGACACCGACTCAAATTTGGATCTGCCCGACCGTGGTGTAGCCCAACTTTCTGGCGCCGCTCCACGGGCAGATTTGGTTGGGCTATCAGAACCACCGGCTCCAAAGTTGATAGCCAAGGGGCCCCAAGTCCAACTTTCCCACACAGAACAGATTATCCGGTTCGAAGGACTCTCTCGGGAAACAGCGAAGATGTCTGGACAGAATTTCTCCAGTACATCGAAAATCTGGCTGAACGGAATGCTTGGGATCCTAAAAAGTCGAGGAGAGTACTTCTCAGCACCCTAAGAGGGCAGGCTGAAACGTTTGTATATGGATTGACAATTGTATTTCAGCGGGATTACGGTAGACTAAAGCAGAAAATGGACGAGCGATTTGGACATACCGCAATGTAGGAGAAGTATATTGCCGAGGCGAAGTTGAGGAGGAGAAAGGCTGGAGAGACACTTCGTGATTTTGGACAGGCACTAGAGGATCTCTACAGGGGGCTATCGGGAAAGTCCGAACATTGTGGAAGAAAATGCAATTAAGGCATTCTTGGATAAGTGCGGCCAATCCGAAGACTTTCGCATTGCAGTTAAGAGGACCAGACCGAGAACTTTGCAAGAAGCAGTTATTAACGCAATGCAAGAAGAATGTTTTAGAGTTGGAGAAAAGGAGCTGAACAGAGACAGACCGGTCAACGGAACAATTTATGAAGTTAGATATGGTAGTGATAGGATGAATAATATGATTGCAGATGCCGGGGAACCTCCAAGCGCAGGAATCACCGAGCCAAAGAATAATAATGAGTATAGAACATATGGGTACCCAAGGAGAAATTATAGGAATTTTACCGTTAGAGGGTCCCAAAGGAGGCCCTTTAACCGAGGATTTATATGAGAAGGAGGTAGGGGAAGGACCCCTCTGAATATTAGCACTTTTGATGGAGGCCCGACGGACCTTGGAGGTGGGCAAGAGAAGGTTGTGCCCACCGGAACCGAGTCTAGACCGTTAAACTAGGAGAGACCGAGGCCGGAGACCAGGCGTCGGTCACCCCAATGAGGCCTCATGGAGATAAAAGGAAGAAAAATAAGAGAAAAAGAAAAAGGAGAAGTAAAAGGTTTAAAGATGATAAAGAGGTAGTTAAGGAGACAACTAGTGGGAGCAATGACCACGCGGTTGAGTCCCCCGATCGGGCTAGGACTCCTGTTGGCAGTCCGAACCCGCTAGTCAGAGTAAGGGGAGTAGCAAAGATGGTAGTCGTCGGACAAGTAGAGGGCACGGTAATCGAATGGAAGATTGATACTGGTGCCAAGAGTACCTTTATTACAAACGAAACATTTGATCTTATAATGGACAAGTCCGTACTAGAACCAATTGACAGCACGTATATAGTGGTTAATGGCCTAAAACTGAAGTGCCTAGGGAGGGCAGTGATGTCCATTACCTTTGGAGACATGGTTTATGAACATGAAGTAGTGGTAGGCGGAGTAAGGAATAATTTAATAGAAGATTTTATATCGACCTTCCATTGTAATTGGGACCACGACGAGCCCAGCTTCATAATACAAGGGAGCCGAGTATCCTTGGAAGGAGAAAAGGAAGGTAGATCAAGGAGGGTAGTACGTTCGGGACATGAGGCTGTGATCAAGTCGGGCCTGACAACTCGGGCCCGTCAGTGTCCCAAATTCATTAGGTATCCTTACGCCCGTGCTCCCTTTCTTGGAGCGGCTTGGGCTAGCGTTAGCTAGAACTTTAGTGGATTCAGCAAACGATGTGGCGTATACTAGGGATTACAACCCAGGACCCGTGGACGTCAGAGTATACAAGCATACTCACATATCACTTTATACACCTGCGTCCCGAGTGGGACCTGTGTTAAATATGGATGAACTGTCTGATTTATGCGAAGTTGAACTAGATAACTCTAGTAGCTCGGGGGAAATCCCAGTGCATTTGTCTATGCTGTTTAAGGAAAGCTGTGAACATTTATCGGTGGAAAAAAGAGAAATGCTCAGTATATTTCTACTGAAAAACCAAAATTATTTTGCTCGACCAGGAGGAGGAACTAACATGGGCGTACATAAAATAAAGCTAATTGACGAGAAGCCGGTGAGAGAACCACCAGGAAGGATTCCTTGGTATAAAAGGCAGGCCTTAGAGGACGAACTTAAAAAGTTAGAGGAGAGAGGATTGTGAGAAAAGTCGTCAAGCCCTTGGTCATCTCTGATCGTGTTGTACAGAAGAAAGACAAGTGCTGGAGGGCGTGTGTCGACTATAGGAAATCAAACGAGAAGACCATTAAGTATGCATATCCCATTGCCCGTATAGATGATAACCTTGATTCTCTAGAAGGCACGGAGTGGTACTCTTCACTCTACTTAGATACGGCGTATCATCAAGTTCCCATGGCGGAAGAAGACAAGGAAAAGACGGCATTGCCACTCCTAGAGGAGGACTGTACCAATACACGACCATGCCATCCATTCGGGCTTTGCAATGCCGCCAGCACCTTCGAAAGAATCATAGAGAAGACCCTATGTGATTTACAATGGAAAATTGCGGTTTTATACTTTGACGACATAGTCGTATTTGGAAAGTCGTTCGCAGAACACTTAAGAAATCTCCAGAGAGTTTTCGATTGATAAACAGAAGCCGGGCTTAAGCTTAAGCCGAAGAAATGTAGCCTCCTACAAAGAGAAGTGTCCTTTTAAGGGCACCTCGTATCTAAGTCAAGAGTAAAGACAGACCGCAGTAAAGGACATGAAGCGACCAAGCACCGTAACACAAATAAGGAGCTTTCTCGGTCTAGCGTTGTACTACAGAAAGTATGTCAAGAATTTTTCAAAGATAGCGAAGCCACTATTCGACCTTACCAAGAAAGATCAGAAGTTAAGGGACGAAAAGGCAGAAGAAGCTTTCCAAGAGTTGAAAACGAGGTTAATATCGTCACCTATATTGGCCTTTAATGGGTCGGAATTTATATTGGACACTGATGCCAGCAATTATGCCATTGGGGCCGTATTATCCCAAGTTCAGGACGGAAAAGAAAAAGTAATCGCTTACTGGAGCCGTTCTTTAGATAAAGCAGAAAGAAATTACTGCGTAACTCAAAAAGAAATGTTGGCTGTCGTTTACTCCACAAATATTTTAAGCACTATTTATTTGGTCGCCCGTTCCGTCTCAGGACAGACCATGGATCTTTAACTTGGCTCAAACATTTTAGAGAACCTGATGGCCAAATCCACAGATGGATTCAACAGTTGAGCCATTTTTACATGAACATAGAACACAGACCAAGAAATCGCCACGGAAATGCCGATGCCATGTCACGACTGGTTACTGATAAAGGAGATTTTTGTAAACAGTGCGAGATGCCCTGAAATTACAGTTACAGTGGCCCGAACGAATCAGAAATTAGACAGATGAAGGAAGGGAATTAGGAAATTGTCGAGGAAATATCAGAGGAATCGGAAGATGAGCAAGAAGATAGAGGTCCAAACGAGAAAGTGAAGCAAAGAATGACATGAATGATGAATGTAGCAATTCAGGAAAACTGCCTGTTCGCAGAAGGGGGAGGAAGCAGAATAAGCCCCGTCCTGCCAAAACCGAAACCGGAACCCGAGTTCAATTTTAACCTCGACACTGTCGGGGCGTACCAAGAAGCCGATGATGATTTGGGAAAAATACTGAAATTAAAGAATGAAAGGACAGAAAAACCGGACTGGAAGGAAATTAGTAAAGAAAGTTTAAATTTTATGTTTTGGATAGCAAGATGGGAATTACTGAAAATTAAAAATGATTTATTATGCATTAAATGGGACGAACCTACCTGACCTGCCCGATGGAAAATATGCGTGCCCGAGCCCATGCTAGGCCCAATTCTTTGGTACCTGCATGACGCTCGCACGTCCGGTCATCCAGGAATAAAAAGAACGTACGAAAAAGCCAATATATCACCATTTTACCGGCGCGGAATGAAATACAGCGTGCAACTTTACGTGAATCAATTTGAAATTTGTGGGTACTCATCAGAAGAGACATCAACTACAGTCAAATGTTGTGGGAGCCCCTTTCGGAAGAATTGCGACGGATATCGCAGGACCATTTCCAACCACAGACAAAGGCAACACATTTTTCCAGGTTGTTGGTGATTATTTTACCAAACTTACAGAGGTGTATCCTACGAGAGACATGCTAGCGGAAACAGTATCCGATATAATTTTCAGGGCTTGGGTTAAACGATATGGATGCCCAAAAGAATTATATTCAGACCAAGGCCGACAATATGAGAGCCAGATTTTTAAAAAACCTCGTCAACTACTAGATATCAGTAAAACTAGGACGGCGCCTTTACATCCACGGTCGGGCGGCATGATCGAGCGAATAAAACGACATGCTTTCAAAATACATTAAGAAACACCACAAAGACTGGGACGAGTACCTCGATTTTATTACCATGGCCTACAATGCAACTCCGCATGCGAGTACTGGAATAACACCACACATAATGGTATATGGACAGGAAATGTAATTTCCCTTGGACCTATTAACTGAACCGAAGACGAAGAGGAGGAGAGCCAAAATTTAGTGACCCACTACGTGTCGAAACTTGGAAATAATTTAAGAGAAGCCCATCAAATAGCCCGCAAATATTTACAATGTGATGCAAAAAGACAGAAAGGAAACACGACTCAAGAGTCAAGAAAATGGACTATCAACTGGCAAACTAGTTTAAAGGAACCAGAAAAAGAACATGCCAGGGGTGAAAACTAAAATTGCCCGACACTGGACCGGACCCTGGGTCATAATAGAAAAACTTATTGACGTAATCTTTAAAATACAGTGTAAAAAGAACTCTCCCTCTGTTACTGTGCATGGATATGTTTTGAAACCGTACTTGGGTCAAAAGAAGCTGACTTGATTTAATCCCGGCGAAGCCCGAGAAGATGCTCCTGATGAACAAACCACACTAGAATTCCCTGATTTAGACGACTTAACACGGGCTGAAGACACTGTTAGGATGGACGAAGATGATGGGGAGACTGGTCGGGCCCATATGGGCTCATCCAGTAATTTTCCGGAATCGAGTGCCCGACCCGACGCGGGAATTAGTAGTCACCTGACTGCTCCTGCAGCTGCGCAGTTCACGAGAGTAGGTCGGAGAGTTAAGAAGCCAAGCAGATTCGTTGAAAATATACAAACAAAGCAGGAATGCCGAAGTATGACAGAGATAGGAGGCCCAGGAGGATAAGTGTAAATTGTGGACACTGTGGGGCAACCTACGCAAATGCCAGAAACCTTAGAAGACACATGAACAGTGTTCATAATGACACCATCAGATATTATGAGTGTGTGGAAAATAACTGTGATGGTACCTACACCAGGAGAGAAGGTCTTCACATTCATCTTGAAACAACACATGGGAAGACTAAGTCAGCAGCAAAAGAAATTAACCGGTCGGCCGTTCTAAACTACATCAGTAGAGATGACTTGGAGGTTGTAGGAAATGAGCTTAGACTGAGGGAAAGCGTCCCAAATCTTAGAATTCACGTGGACAATAGTAATGGTTCAGAGGGTCGTCAGGTAGTTTAGCAAGTACAGGAGTTGACTATCCATGAAGATGCGCCAGAATTTGACGACCAACAGACTGAACAGTACGCCGTAGACGAAATCTACGAGAGCGACGCTGATAGTGAGGTGGCCGTTCCCAGTGGGACCGCCCCTGGTCACAGAGTTGTTCAGGAGGACGTCGCTGGAGAACAGGAGGAAACTTTGGACACCGATACTGGTATTCACGAGGAAGATGGAGAAGTGTATGAAAACATGCAGGTGGATGTGATTTCGCTCTCCCTAATCACTATTAGGGGAACCGTAAATGAAGAACCAAGAGTTCACAGGGAACACAGGGCAAGTACATCCATTGGGATAGATCCCCTGAAATATGATTGGTTATGGTATGTGAATTATTGGAATCAGGAATTGTTTGCCCATGCAGAACAACTGAGAAGAAAAAGATCCACCGTAACCGTGAATCCAATTAGTGACAGTGATTCAGAATAATGGAGAAGGAAAATATGCGTATGTTAATCAGGACTATTGTTTTTATGTGTCGGACTGATAAAAAGATTGTAGTTTTAATAGGTTTTTTTTATTGTTTTGTTTTACATAAATCTATATTTTAGAAAGGTCCGTAAAATTGGAACCTGGAGTTTGTTTGTAAATATGTTGGTTTTTTGTTATTTGACGACGCCCTCTTTCCTTGGTGTGCCATATATTATCATTAATATGTAGTGAAAGTAGTCTGTTACATTTTGTTATTGTTTTTTGTTTTTTTTAATAGTTGTTAATTTTTGCACAATTTTGACAAAACCTGCCTCATTTATACATTGTTATACACTTTTTTTATTATTATGACAGTATTACAAGTACCAAAGGTGTTCAAGTTTTTTGCCACAAATTCCGAGCCATATAAATATTTTTTTTATTGCCGTTGACATTTTTGGATAAGATTTTATTACGAATACTCATTGCTCAGTGTTATTCCCATTTAATTTATTTTTCTTCATCCGTCATTTTCATAAGATATTCATTTTAGAAATTCATAACTGCACTTTTGTAATACACATTTTTCTAGTCATTTAATATCATAACTGGTGCTCAAGGAATTCATATCATGGTTGATATTGTAAAACGCTGTTATTTTATTGTGATATATTGTTTTATTATTGAACAGTGGAAGTTCAATGTTAGAAGGGGCTGTGTAATGTTTTTGTTTGAGGGTGTCTCCCCCTCATTTTTCATACTATTTTTATTAAAACCTTTAGAATACAAGGCAGCAATATTTCATCATTTATATTCCTGTAAAGTTAAAGTTAGCAAACTCTTGTTATTTTTGTAGGGTCATTTTCAGTTTAATGGTTTCCGATTCAATACACACCACATATGTGACCCATTTTTCCATATAAGTATAGGCCCTAGTGCCCAAGTATGGTGCCCTAGTGCCCTGCTGTAGTGCCCTAGTGCCCAAGTAAGCTTATTGCATCAGATAATGTGTACTCAGCATATCTATATTTAGTGATTACTGAACGTAGGGTATAAATACTTGGAACTGGCGCTCTTAAGTCAGTCCACCACTAGTCCATATGTAACTTGCACGTAGTTAACTTTTAGTCTACGACAAGTATACATTTAATCTACACCATTACTAGTCATTTGTTATCATTTCATTGTTATTTTTACCGTACGTTTATTACGTGCTGTTAAATCAAATACTGCTGTTCAATTATATATGCCATGTACAGTTTTTTACTGGATTTACTTTTTCCAATTATAATTATTGAACTTTAGATCGACTTTGAGTTTTTGTCAACGGCTAACAGTTAGCTCAAGGATCCACTATAATAGATTTTTATGTGACCAGGATTTCCACGCTACCACAAGAAATCCTGAACGGGAAGTGCATCACTTGTGTCAGTTGTCATACAACACTTACACCACCCCGAGTAGCCTCGTTTTGTCACATAACTCGAAATTCATATTTGTTTTTCTTTGGTGTCACAAAATACGTATTTTTTATCTTCGCTGCCAGGAGGTGCGGGGGATATGGTAATGGTAATCGTCCGCCTGTCCACCTTGTAAGTTCTCTAACAATTTGTTTTTACTTATGATGCAGTAGCTTTAGTTCAATGATGACTCGAGGAAGGAGTTCGAAGTTAAATCCTCGACATTTTGTAGGAGTTATACCTCACCGAATCCTTGAAAACGGACCAAAATATCCATGTAAGCGCTCTAGCAAATAACAAAATACCGAAGTTACTGTAAATTTAATTTCTGCATATGGTCATTTCGACAAATTATGTCTCATCAGTGCAGATAAAATCTAAACATTTTGAAGACCATAAACTCAAAGCAAGTGAAAAATTCTCTTTTGATTTAGATATCATTGACGCAATAAGTTAGTCCGAAATTTAAAAAATAAACATGCTTTATTTAAGTCCGGATTAAAAAGTTTTGCATTGATTGTAATTTCCAAGCATAAATGTTTCATAAATTAGTGGGAAATTTTGTTTTAAATTTTTATAGAATAGTGCACATGATGTCTTTTTGTTTGAGTTGGGCGACAAAAAAATGCTGGTATTTAAACAACTTTTCGAGGAGTTTTATATATACCTGGAAGGAGATAATTACAGCTCATGAACCTTTTAGAGGTTTAAAAGTGGTATCAAGGGAAACCAAAAAATAAATTCATGTGCAAAAAGAACCATAGCAAAGGCGAAACACATGTGATAGAAAGCATACGTACAATACAAAGTTCTCAGCAAAAACTTCCAAATTTACAAATCGACTACTATGGAAATACAACAATATTAGTTTGAAAAAGATATGCAAAAGCATCGTGACGATGATAAAATACCTTTATATAGGGAAGATCTGTACGCAAGATTTGTATATAACATTAAGCATCACAACGTTTAAAAATCAGACAAATATAAATGCTGACAACCACATCTTGATATTAATTAAAGCAACAGGCCCTGATGAAAAAGCATGTTTTTTTATTGTGTATCATTTATTATATTAATTTTCAATAAACAGAAGAACATTAATTCCTTTTTAAAAACACATTGAACGATGACACAGATGCCACACTGCGGAAATGTGAACCTTTCAGTATCAGTTCTTTGCAAAATAATTGGGTCCTTCGGGAATGATTCACAGTAACTTCGGTATTTATTTATTTGTTACCACTTGGTCGATGCCACTGCTGGTGGACTGTTAGTCCCCGAGGGTATTCACCAGCCCAGTAGTCAGTACTTCGGTGCTGACCCGAAAGCCGATTCTATTTGAAACCTTACAATATCTAATTTTTGTAAATTTTGTTGAAACTAAGGAGTATCTCCCTCATGCAAAGCTCTGTCCTAAGCTGATTTTGGTTTCCTATTTAGATCATATTTGGTAATTTGTTCTCTACCAGTTTTTAAGCATCTTTGACATTATGGTCTTCCACATGTTTAGATTTTATCTGCACTGAAGAGACATAAGTTGTCGAAATGCGCATATGCAGAATCAAAATTCACAGTAACTTCGGTATTTAGTTATTTAATGAGCCATAATTTTCACTGAACAATTCCCGTTTTTATTTGAATATTTGAATAACGATTAATATTTTTTTAATTCTAATGTCATCTTTCTTTGTTTTTGCAACATATTTTTTTTAATGTTTAGACTTGGTGTAAAAGGGAAATGTCACGTTTAGTTGAACTAGAAGACCTGAACGAATTAGAAGCGGTCAGGAAGTTACTTTCGGCAACGAATGGTATGTCAAGCGTAAATGTTTAATAGCATAGGGATATTTATATCGTATTGTGATTTTGCATGAATATGTGCTAATAATTAAGAGTACCTTTTTTCTTTATAAAAGGTCTCACATTTCTAATTGTTATTGACGAAATACAGTAAAAAGTGCTATACTATATGTGTTCGTAAATAGTAAAATTAAGCAATAACAATTCGGATACTTTTTACATTCAGATCTACGATTGACGCCCCGGAAATTCAAATAATGATCTGTTATTGCGACTCAAATGCAACCAAACAATTCCGCGTCTTATTTGCATTTAATGTAGTTGTAAGTGTACAAGGTGCTACACTTGACATGGAACCTGCTTTGTCCGAGGTATGTACATCGTGGAACTGACGGTCACCTTTAACCAATCCAATTATCTGTTTCATAATTGTTGCATTAAAGTTATTAATATTGCGCAAGTTTCAGTTTAAAATAATAAGTTCGGTATTATGCTATTTAAAAGGGTTTAGAGTCACAATGCCACTTGTTGTGCATAAAATAGCATAAACACATTATTTGATTCTACATGTATGTGTCTGTACTTTTTGAGCGCTTTTTGTTTGTAAGCTGCTTTACGTTTTACTTTCAAACATACATGCCTGATTGGCTTTGTACTCTATTTTTCTTTTACTGGGATAGCTCCTGTACCTAAAATTTCCTATTAATAATTTTGTGGGAAAGACTGACATTATTTTATTTACTTAATGCATTGTAATATCACGTTATTGTATATTATGTCTAGAATACAACACAATTTTGAATCTCGAATCAAATCTAATAAGAAAATTTACTTCAATTTAAAATGGATGACCTATCCCTCTTGTTAAAAAAGTCCGTTCTGTATGAAGTGTGACTAAACTACAAAATGTATGTTAAAATTTTGGGTTTTGGGGGCTTAGTTTTTATACAGATTGATGCACATTTTTGTATATACATGTATAAATTTTCAAAATGTGGCTATATAAAATTTTGGGTTTTGGGGTCTTAGTTTTTATACAGATTGATGCACATTTTCCGCTCCTCTTCTCTTGAAGGATTGTAACCCTTGGCTAGCGAAGATGCTTCTTTGCTGCACTGTAAAAAAATACATGTATTTGTGCTAAAACATGATTAAAATAATTGCATTTAGTATAAACTTTTAAAGAATTTTGCGACATGTATTCTTTAAATCAACTTTTAACAACCATTAAAAACAATTACAAAACTGCAATGTGTAAATGCTCTTCACATTTATCAAGCACAGAGGAACCTATCTATTTTAAATTTTGTGCATTTACATTCATCCATCAACTTCAAGGACAATAATCAAAACACCTTCAAATGATGTCTTTTTTTTTTTTCCAAATTAAATTTTTCTTCTAGGCCTGTGCTTGTCTATTTGTTGTTATTGTTTTCTACCTTAGGACACTAGTGATTTTGTCATTCGGCGGATGACAAAGATTGTAAGAGCCTGTTAATTTCGTGTTTGTTGACGATCCCGTATCAGTAGGCTCAAAAAGATGGATGTAGGGTTGTTCGCCAATTAGCAATAAATTCCACTTGAACAGGTGCTATGGACATTCTTACAGTCTTGAACTTACTATGATGAATCAGCAAAGCTCCTTGTTGAAAGCATCATGGTGACCTCAAGATGTAGAACAACAATTTAAGTTCCACTGCTTGGTTCTAACATGTTTTTGTAGAGACTTTTTCTCATGTGCATTTACTCTGAAAAAAAGGAAATGGGGTAAATGTCAAGGAGACAACATCCCATATCCAGGTTAAAACGACCCAAAACAAAACATCGAGGGGTCACCATATGGTCCTCAACACAGTGAGGAACCTCACACCATATAGCAAGCCCTAAATGGCCCCTAAAGGCAAAAAAAGTGAATAAATCAATGGAAACAAACCACATCCAACAACCCAAATATCAAGAAACCAAAATTTTATAAGAAGATAAGGACAAGCCAATGACCAACATATTCCCGGCTTGGGACAGGCGCAAAAATTGCGGTAGGGTTTAACTCGTTTTCTTGGATCCAAACCCTCCCCCTATGTGTGGTGAATGGCCAAAAATAAACACACAAAAAGACTCACAGTAAAAATCAAAC
>MJUU01040070.1:19523-37361 GCA_002080025.1 Modiolus philippinarum
TTTCCAAAACTTCTACCGAATTTTTAACACTCCAAAAGTAGTTAATTCCACTGTATTCATAACATTTGTTGCTAAAGTTGATGACGAGATTTTTTTATGGTAGTAAGTGCACTGGTCAATAAAACAGAAATATGTGTAGTTGAACATTTACTTGATGCCAAAATAAAACGAAATTCGAAAGGATTTTTGTGTAGTTTAGGAAGCCAATACATAGTAGGAATGCTTTTATAATTAGTTTTATAATACAATTTATATTATAATTATAGTTTTATAATATAATTATATTAATTTTATAATTTTATATCTCCTTTCATTGTTTATTTATTTGGTAGTCATTGAACTGCCTCCAACCCAGTGTCCTTTTAAATCCTGCCCTTTTTTGGATAAATTCATGAAGATACTAATATAAATGACTTATGCACATCTTAACCTCTCTTTGTTATTCAATATATATTTTCCAAAAAATTACATGTAAAGAATATGATATATAAACACAACCGATAACCATGAACATTATGGAATAACGGTAGTATAATACCGACTGAACAAGGGATGTAGTTAATAAGAAAATCATATTCCAAAGACGTGGCAAAAGAGAATGCAGAGAAAAACAAGAGACAACCACATAGCACCAAAATAAAATCACAACATTTAGAATAAAGCTCTTGTAGTGTTTACTCCATAAAAACCTAGACTAACATCAACGTGCTCCGGAAAGTTTAGGATGTACTGCTCCGCTAGCAGCAATCGTCACGCGATCAATGAGTTAATCCAGGATTAAGTCTAAGCCGGTAAGGTCAAATGAGTGAAGACGTGAAATCACGTCTGTTTCTATTTTTGATGCCGATACATAATATTTCAATTATGTCATGGTGACGGCAATAGAATTCCTGTAGGGTTAAAAGTAACAAATGAATATAATGAAATGCATATGTGTTTGTAATATTACATCTCTCGTTGTATTTTAGCTGCCAAACAAGAATACTTTGTTGGGAGCCGAGATAATGATACATCAAATACGTCATATAAGTGGTCGTTCTCTTTAAAAGAAGTTGACAACAAACTTTTCGCCCCAAATGAACCCAATGCATTTCCAAAGGAGAATCTCTGTCTTCAAATGACCCATCATCATAGACACAAACTTGATGACGACTTCTGTCATGAGAAAAAGGGATTTATCTGTGAAATGGTAATGAATCACAATTAAGATTATTTTATTTTTTTTCTAACTTAGCTTGTTACTTTTCTGTTAGTGACACAGGATGTAAAAATGGATAACAAGAAACACCTATAATGGCTGAAAATTATAAATACATGCAACAATCTGCTATGGAACTACACATGAAGAACACGAATAAGACAAAAGACAAACGTAGACAACGATAGGAACTCGGGACAGCCGGACTTGGTACCGGCACTAGCAAAAGCCAGCGGTAGGGTTAAACCGGTTTATGGGTACCCGAACCTCCCCTTTATGCCTCATTTAAATTTATTTATAAAAAAATATATTCAAAATTACGAACAATTAAACAGACACAATCTTCATTTAAATGATGTGTACTTTGTGAATTACATTGCCATGGAGATCGTTAGTTGTATTGAAATATTACAAATGTTTAATTACATAACATTATGGCAACTTCTAGTGTCACCAGTTTTTTATTATTTTGTTCGATTTGTCCTATTTATGTTGTTTTCAATTGTGATACATCTGAATTTGAGTTGTTTTGACATTAGAATGTTCTCCTTTTTAGCCTTTTGGTTTGATATTCGTTTGTCTGTGTAAATGGCGATAAAAACTACCGAACATATTGCCAAGAGCCAAAGTCCAAGAGTCAAATAGACAAAGCATGTGTAAAACCACCGGAATTAATGTCATACGCGACAGGTCTAGATTTGGTACAGGCATTCCAAAAGAAATGTTGGGTTAAACCGGTTTTATGGCGGTCCAAACATCCCCTTCCATTGCAGGTTTATTGACAGATGGTACTTATACATCATGTTTTCTAATGATTCTTGTTTATGTCTTCATGTAAATATTAATACTGTCATATAAATATGATAAGTACGAATCATGCTGCATTTGTGTTTCCGGACATCAGCAAAAGTTGCAGTGCCACGAATTAACATCTGTGCACTTTGTGTACACTGTTATTGCTGTACAACACTTTTTTCGAAGGGAAAATATCTTAAACGTATTTTCATCTTAAATGACTGGGCGGTCATTGCTTACTGTCCAGCATTCCATTAGTATTCAAAATGTATTTGTTTGGCTGGTATCCTTGATGAACTGTATAGTTTTTATTATATGAAGGCATACTTTACAACCATTAAAAACCCAAATTACTGAATCCTGCATATACTAGATTACTTGAAACAACGATATATTGTATTCCTATTGCAAACAAACTATTGGGGCATTCAAACACAAAAATCAAACATGATTCTTCAATTCTATTCTATCCAATATCCTTTATATGTCTATGTTTTGATCTTTCTAACACTTCTGTATAGAACTATTGTAATCTGTCTTAGCATTCTTATGTTACAGGATCCATACTATGAATTGCTACCATCCTTGGATCAGGGCTTATAACTGATGCATCTAAAATTAATTCATTTGCTTGGATTCGCTCTAAGCTAACAATACATTGATTGACATGGATTGTCGAACACATCATCTGCACCAACACTCATGGTGTATTTTCTTATCTGTTCTGATAGATTTAATGACACCAGATCCAGAGGAAGAGATAAAATTGTGGTCATAAGCTGCACATATACTTGTATAACTATTTAGATATTTGGAATAGTAGACGTGTGTGAGCTTGACCAATAATCGTATACCTACTCACAGACTTTTTTATAATGTAACCGGCTTTTAAAGAAACATAATAAAATAGACATTCAGATGTTGATTTTATTACTAGTCGTCTGCCGAGCGCATAATAGTTGGCATAAATATCTAAAAATATCTAAAGAGACAAACATAATGCTGTCTATTCAAATTCATAAAGGTGTTTATCAACAGCCATTCATCAAATGTAAAGATTGCAAAACTTGAAGATGTATACGAAAGATTTGAAGTCAATTGAATATGTTATGAAAGCGGAAGAAAAGTTACTTGATTTTTGAGTAGTGACAGTGACCTGTGAATCGAAACTTAGATCATTGTCAGCAGGTGTTTAGTAAAAAAATAGCTCCAGATATCTTTCTGCACGGATGTTCATAAGTTCGTTTAATACCTTTTATACTCATAACTTCAAAAAATCCTTTTTATATACGGTTTGGCATAAATATGGAATATTCGTAGTTTCTGAACTACAATTTGAAGTTTGGAAGTATTCTGCACAAAAGTGTGTGAATGAAAGTATAATATTTTGCTTTAAACATTGTTTTCTAACTGTGAAGTACGAAAGTCTGATTTTACGAATCTGTCAGACCACTCCTTCAACATGTTCTGAAACCCACTTTTGGTGAAATTTTGTCCTCAGTGCAACTTGCACCGTCGCCGGTACACCCTGTCCACTTGAGGAACACTTTGTATCTTCACCCCTTGGCAAAGCTTATATGACAATCTGCGGCGACAGATTGTCTCATGGTTCTAATTCAGATTGTCTCGTGGTTCTAATTCTATAATTAACTAAGAGACCTACCGTATGAGGTTTCTTCCTCGGTGCCACTTATGGAAATGAACGCTGAGCGTCACTACAGCTTCCCTTTTATACTAGGGACCAGGGTTTGGACCTCAGTATTATTTACTGTGAATGGGGGTCATATGTCACGAAACCCTATTGTTTCCCATACAATTCCCCTCAAACACCCCTATCCAGCGGACCATACCATTCTGGACTTCCCGCCAAACCTTGAGATTTCCCGCCACAGGGAGAGATCACTCAAGCGTTTGAATGAATCTGTCAATTATACTGTCACCGTATGTTTCAATTTGACTAGAATATAAACAAACACTGGACATGTGAAATCATCCAGGTAAGACCGATATTGATTTACATTACATTACCCACGCCTCTATTCAAATGCGTCCCGCATGGGCAATGCTGAAATACAGAGATATTAATTGAACTAAATAAATAAAGACATTTTTATACCAATAACTTTGGATTTTATTTACACATTATTTCCACAGTTCTCTGTACACATTGTACACCTATATGGCCTCTTTTATCTCCGTTATGCGGATCTTCCTTCCACCTTCTCTGTACGAGGTCTCAGTGACCAACTTTCTTGTGTACCAAAGAACGTCTGTCTGAACAGCGGCATCCATAAAGTCTATCTGATTCACGTTGTTAGCATTGTGATCTGTTTCCCTTGAGTCTTTCTCCACATTCTTTTCATTGGATGAGGATACATTCTGCTTTTCAGTTACAGCCTCTGTTGTATCAATTACTTCCACAACAGGAACAACTACTTCGCTCGATACATGATTCTCTGACTCATCCACACATGAGTTTTTCCTCTTACAGTCCTTCTTTACTGTCTGACTCTGTGTATCACTATTCTTATCAGGCCTATTGCAGACCTCAGACTTCTTATCCGACTTGTCCTTCGTCAAACCGGGCACACGAGGTCGTGTGGGCTTTCTGATGCACGGCCCAGTGGCTAACTCAACATTGCGTACGTCAGATGATGTCTCAATCACTAGTTTTTTTCGACTCTGAGTATTCTCATCCTCCACACTATCACTTATCTCCTCCCCTATGGTAATTCCGCTGTCCTGCTTCTCCCATTCTACTGTTTCATCTTCTTCACTGTCACTTGAGCTATTTCTTAATATCAAGTCTGTAGACAACTTGTGGGACTTTGCGTGTCTCTTCAGATTTTTCTCTTTGTCAGTATTGTAGTAACAATCCTCTACACAGAAGAATCTGGAGTTGGCGCAGTCCATTAGATGCTTATCTCTGTCATCCTTTTCACTAAAGAAACTAGGGCAAAACCCACATTTCCACTTGTCTGTCGATTTGCGTGCAGTTGTCTTTGTTTTTGCCATATTTGCAGTTCACTTCTTTCTGTTTTGATTCTGGAATTATAAACAAAACTATGTACAAACATTAAAACATATCTATTTACAACATTTACTAGCTATATACAATCTGTTTGTGCATCAGCGTATCTAACCCTACTAGACCCCATAGTCGACCATCCAGGCCGGCTTACGTCGATGCCTGTAGCCCCTTCTTTCACCACGGTCAATTTCTTGGTCGAATTCCGGAGTTTCTCTTATTTCATCCTCCATCGGTTCTTCCGAGAGTTCGTTATCACTTTCAGGCTCTCGTGACGGTTCTACTTCGTCATTCCGAGGCCTTTCTGAAAGTTAAACATCTTCTTCTCTCAGACGTTGACTCTTCTTCGACCGTATTCTACTGACGTGTATACGTTTTAGTCTACCCTTCCGACCACAATTAATTTCATATACAAGGTTGTCACATTTCTTTAGCACCTTGTAGGGACCTCGCCAAAAACTTGTCAGTTTAGGAGAACAGCCAGACTTTCTAACTGGAAAGTAGACGTATACTTCATCTCCATTGTCTAACTGTTCATATGATAGTTTCCTATCATGATATTTTTTCTGTCTCCGCATCTCACCAGATATTTTGCTTCTTACGAAACTATGGGCTTCTTCCATTCTCTCTTTTAGTTCCCAAGCCCACTTATTGTCTGGAATGTTCTTTATAGTATGTGGCATTTCATACATTATGTCCAACGGAGTAGAGACTTCTCTTCTAAGCATAAGACTATTTGGTGTTTGTCCCGTAGTCTCGTGCTCTGCTGACCTATATGCCATCATCACGTAGGGGATATAAACATCCCAGTCCTTCTGGTATTCTGATACATATGTGCTTAGCATGGTGACAAGCGTTTTGTTAAATATCTCTACCATGCCATCTGACCGGGGATGATAGGGAGTTGTTCTTGTCTTCTTTATGTGCAAGATGTCGCACATCTCTTGGAACAACTTGCTTTCATATTGGGGTCCTTGGTCTGAATGGATATCAGAAGGTACCCCAAACCTAGCTATCACCTCTTCAACTATAATTTTGGCAACGGTACTAGCTTCCATGTTAGGCATGGCAAAGCTTTCAGTCCACTTTGTAAAATAGTCGGAGACTACCAATATGTACCGATTGCCATTATTCGTGCGAGGGAGTTCGCCAAGGATATCTGTTGCTAGCCTATCCATTGGTGAACTTGTCTCTACAATTTCCATGGGTGCACGTTTCGTTTTCAGTGGATCTTTTCGTTTTGAGCACTTATCGCAACCAGCAATATAGGCTCTTACATCTGCCTGTAGTCCTGGCCAATAGTATCTGTCTCTGACTCTTGCAATGGTCTTCCTGACCCCAAGATGTCCCGAGTACTTCTCGTCATGACAGAATTTTAGGACTGTCCGTCTCTCAGACATTGGCACTACAGCTTGCATTTTAAATGTTCTCTCGTTTTCGTCCTCTTTGCGTCTCATAACTAAATCATCCTTTAGCTGTAAATTTTTCCACTGAAACCACAAGGACTTTACAAAATATCCTTTCCCTGCTACATCTGTGTAAAGTGGTTTTTGACCATCCTTTAACCAAGTCTTAATAAGCTTTAAGTCAGGGTCTTTCGACTGCAGCTCTGTCAACGAGAACTCATCATCTTTCTTGTCGTTACTATTTTATAATTGATTTTGTAATAACAGCCACTTTACTACTTTCCTCCTCTTTCTCCTCTTTTTGTTCCCAGTCGCATATGTAACCACACTGACGGCATGGGATTCTACTCAATGCATCTGCATTGCGATGCTGAGTACCCGGCCTATGATTGATTTCGAAATCATATTCACTGAGAAATTCGATCCATCTCGCCAATTGTCCCTCGGGATTCTTAAAACGCAACAACCATTTAAATGAACTGTGGTCTGTCCGGACTATAAACTTTCTTCCGAACAAGTATGGCTTGTAATGCTTAACGAAATTGACCACAGCCAACAGTTCTTTGCGTGTAACACAATATCGTCTTTCTGGTTTCGATAATGTGCGACTTGAATATGACACTACATATTCCTTCCCATCATCGGACACTTGTGACAACACAGCTCCGATGGCAAGGTTACTTGCATCTGTGTCGAGTATAAAACCCTTTGTGAAATCAGGATGTGTCAGAATCGGGGCGTTTGTCAACTTTGTTTTTAATTGGTCAAATGATTCCTGACACTCCTTTGTCCAAGCAAACTGTCTGCCCTTCTCTGTCAAGGTATGCAGACTTCTTGCAATTGATGCAAAGTTCCTTATGTATTTCCTGTAGTAGCTGCATAACCCGACCAAAGAACTAACCTCAGTCGCATTTGTTGGAACAGGCCATTCTTGTATCACCTTAATCTTGTCTGGGTCTGTCGCTGTTCCTTCTTTTGACACAATGTGTCCTAAATAACGGACTTGGGTGGCACACAAGGTGCACTTTTTAGCCTTAAGCTTTAGTCCTGCAGCATTAATTCTATCAAACACTTTTCGGAGATTTGTTATCATCTCGTCCAATGTTTTCCCAAAGACGATTATGTCGTCCAAATACACAAGACAGATTTCCCATTGCAACCCGGCAAGAGCTGTTTCCATCAGTCTTTCGAAAGTTTGAGCTGCACAACACAGCCCGAAAGGCATAACACGAAATTGAAACAATCCTCGTTGCAAACGCAGTCTTGTGTTTGTCCTTTTCTGACAATTCCACTTGCCAGTACCCTGTAAAACAGTCTAAGGTACTGTACCAATTGTTGTACCTTTGGCAGTGGATAGGCGTCTTTGATTGTTACGCTGTTGAGGCGCCTATAATCAATGCAGAATCGGTACGTGGAGTCCCTTTTCTTCACAAAGACAACTCCAGCCGCCCATGGACTATTTGACGGCTCAATGATGTTGTTGGCCAACATTTTGTCAATGCTTTCATTTACAACATCATTTAAATGAAATGGAGTACGTCTGGGAGGCTCTTTAAAAGGTCTTGCATTACCTGTATCAATGCTGTGTTTTACTAAGTCCGTTCGACCTACGTCACTGTCAGACATAGCGAACAAAGTTTCATATTCAATCAAAAGATACTTGACCTTGTTTTTCTCTTTAGCAGAGAGTTTGTTTGAAACTCTGCTGAACAGTTCTTCCAGGTCTGGCCGTAGTGGACCATCATGACCTGTTTTGTCTTTAGACATAACATTACCACCCATTACCTCACTGGCTGTACTAAGCTTCCCAATGGTTGTACCGTTATAAACCGTTTTAGCTTCTATTTCCAATTTCATGAGTCTAACCGGTACATTGTCACTACTTCTGACAAGCGTCCTACCCGTCAGAAGATTGGTTTTGCCAACTTTCATGTCAGCCTCTACCAGAGCATCGTTATCAGGGTGCTTATGTCCATCTGGTGCACAAACCTTCCCATATATTACCATTTCTGACCTTGGGGGAATAACGACCGATTCAGAGGCAATCACACGATAACAACCCAAGGGTCCCTCAAACTTTAACTCGACCTCTATGTCGTGTATCTTTAGGCATCCCCTGGCCACGTCAACAGAACATAGATTGGCCTTCAAGAAATCTAGACCAAGAATACCGTCTGAATTCAGGTCGGTTACTACTGCCTCTGAAACTACTTTTAGATTATCAAAAGACATACTAAATGACCCTTTCCCTATCAGATCAAGTTGTTTCCCACATACTGATTTTAATGTGGTCTTAACAAGACCGAGTTCTGGCTTGACACTGTTTGGGAGCCTATTATATAAGTTCGAGGACACTAATGTCAATGTTGCCCCAGTGTCAACTAAAAATCTAGCCTGTATGCCTAGTACTTCAATAGCCACATACACTCCAGCATCTTCTGATGCTGAGGTAACGGAACCCTCTAGCTTTGCATTGGCCGCTGCGTTTTTCGTACTCAAGGTGCCTACTGACCCATCCCCTTTTGTTTTGTCACTTTGGTTTTCGTTTGTACCCTGACCTTTTCCTTTTCGTTGATACTTCTTTTTGGGTAAGTTGGGACATTCTCTAATGAAATGACCTTGTTGGCCGCAATTATAACATTCAGATGTCCCTTTATCCCTTTTCTGAAAATTTCTTTGTGCTTGGGGATTATAGCTTTTGGGAGGGACAGGCCGTCTGGGAGCTTTTAATTTCTTGATTTCATCGGTCAGAGATTGTACATTTCTTTCCATGGTGGTCATCCACTTATTTATATCTTTCGTCTGACCCTTGTCTTCACTTACCCCCTATTATCAGAATTGCTGTCGTTACTGAGAGTTTGTCTCAAATGGCCTTTTGACTGTCTTACCCTATTTTCGGCCTTAATGTACGCTTCTAGTTCGACCGCTAGCTTTATGGCATCATTCAAGACCTTAGGACGTGATTGTTTTATCCTAAGTCGCATTTCTGAATCTGCCAAAGCGTCAATGAACTGCTCTTTGGCCAGCGTATCTCTGACATCAATAGGGGCAGTGGGGTACGCCATATTGGATAGTCTCCGTATAGACTGTCCCAATTCTGGTAATGAGTCCCCAGCCTTTTGATGTCTCTCCTTGAACTGCACTCTGTACAATTCGGTCTGGCTACTAGCCGCAAACCTCTCTTCCAGTGCAGTCACAAGCTCAGAGAACACATGTCTTTTCTCCTTGGGTAAATCGCCCAATATTGCTTGTGCCGACCCGATCAAAGACGCAGCAAGGTAAAGCCCTTTCTGTTGTTCAGTCCACTTATTCACCATGGCACATATATCAAAATGGGATAGGTAATCCATCCATGGTGTATTCCCGTCGTACTTGGACGGTTTGATTTTCACCCCATTATCCCTATGAACAGTGTTGTCAGGACTTTGATTTTGAACGTTTTGAGTACCTGTTGTTTCGATCGGTCTGTACTGACTGAACGTTTTGTTTAGCTTATCTCGCGGTAATGGTAGTGTGTCACCTTCTTGCAAATTGTCAAAACGTACGGTTTATCTTTTTTCGCGATCGGTGTGTGCTTCTGCGAAATTATCCCGTATAGGAGGCAGAGACACAGTTTCGTGTCGTATTGCAGACATTCTGGCCGATGAGGATAGTCCTGAATCAACACTGGAATACTGCTTAGGTCTCGCGCCGTTAGTGTCTTGTATAGGGGTAGACGACACGAACGAGCTGCTATGTTGTTTATGAATTGAACTGTGGCGTCTCTGCAGTCGTTCAATTTCTCTAGAAATATTGTCGAGCTCCTCGTCAATGTGTAACATATTCGCTTTAAAATGTGCTGATATATAATTAAAATATTGCTATAATATACAACTCGAATCCCAACAAGCTGCCACCAATTTGTAACGTGTTCGGCGGTTGAGGTGCTTATAATAAGCCGGGTCCGTACAGGCTATACCTGGATTCGAAGTCGTATGTTAAATTTTGGTGGCAAAATGTCACACAATAAAATAATATAAACAAACAACTAAAATATATACATGGTCTCTTTGATCTTTAAATTATATACAAATTAAATCACTGAACTAAATTATATACACAGGCTGTTTGCAAATAAAAAAACATGGTATTTAAATCAAACAATGAGTACAACGCTTTCCTATTATTAACTATCTACGTTATATATATAATCTAACTACGTTGTACTAACTATCATGTATTAACTATTTACAGATCGGCCTGGTTCACAATGTCTCTTTGCTCTGACTGGACAACTTGTCCTCCTGGTACAGTATGTCCACTGGACAAACTGTCCAGTACAAAGTGTCCACGTTGTCCCCTGGACAACTTGTCCTCAGTGCAACTTGCACCGTCACCGGTACACCCTGTCCACTTAAGGAACACTTTGTATCTTCACCCCTTGGCAAAGCTTATATGACAATCTGCGGCGACAGATTGTCCCGTGGTTCTAATTCTATAATTAACTAAGAGACCTACCGTATGAGGATTCGTCCTCGGTTCCACTTATAGAAATGAACGCTGAGCGTCACTTCAGCTTCCCTTTTATACTAGGGGCCAGGGTTTGGACCTCAGTATTATTTACTGTGAATGGGGGTCATATGTCACGAAACCCTATTGTTTCCCATACAATTTCCCCTCAAACACCCCTATCCAGCGGACCATACCATTCTGGACTTCCCGCCAAACCTTGAGATTTCCCGCCACAGGGAGAGATCACTCAAGCGTTTGAATGAATCTGTCAATCATACTGTCACCGTATGTTTCAATTTGACTAGAATATAAACAAACACTGGACATGTGAAATCATCCAGGTAAGACCGATATTGATTTACATTACATTAGAGTAATTATTTTAACAATAGGGCCACGTTCTCAAACCAATTTTTACAGACAAGTAATGGTGTAAAGAATGCATCTTGGTCTGTAATTGATGAGTGCTGTCAAGGTAAAGGCTCGTGCTCTCAATCACGCCTGATGACTATATGACAATTATATGTCCAACTTACTCGACCAATGAGAGTTGGATACTCTTTTGATCTATTCAGTCCATCAAATGGACGCGCTCGTCAAATCCGCAAGCTGATTCCGGACAGACTGTATCTACCACCTTTGGACGCCCTTGAAATTCTGTAGACGGAACCTCTGAAAACCGATTCAGATGCCGGGCTTTCATTTGATAATGTTTCACTGGATCATATTGTGTACTTATATTATGTTGGGGAAACCAATTTCCGGCTAAAATTTGTTTCAGCTACTACATACATGACCTTTGATCAATAGGTCAAAACAATAGGTATCTTCCATATCCCCAACGGCTTCATCTCCATTTATTCTTAAAACACCAAAAGAGGTTGAGAGATAATGCTATGCCCCATTTGATCGGTATCCTCCTGATACGTGAAGCTGTTATCTTCATAATTAATGAAATGAAATGAGAAAAAAATAACAGGAGACACCTACTGTAGCTGAGAATAACAATCACGTGACACAGCCTACAAGGGAACTGCACACAAAGCACAAATGAAAGATAAAAGACAATTTTTGCTGCCGATGAAATTTCCAGTTCAAATTTGTCATATTTTATCTTGATTCTTGCTGAACTGATCCCAAAATCAATCCACGTTTCCCTTTCTTCTGAAGCTTTTTTTCTGACTGAGTTCCAACAAAAACCATAAACTAATTTTGAAGTGGTCTCACAATTCAAAACGTTTTCGACGGTCGAGTAAGTGACAGAAGGACATTCTCATTACAATACCCCTAGTATTTTTCTGGCGAAATTGTAATTTTTTTCAATACTTGGCATTAATGTTAAATTTCTATAAATCAAAAGGCCATAATTAGGCTTAACGTAAATATTCGAAAAGTAATATATTCGCTACTAGTCTATGCACTTGTCTTGTTTTGTCATAAAAGCAACAATTAAAAAATGTTTTCAAAAATTTAGTTAACGAGTCTCATTTAGGGTATTCATTTGTTCAGTACTTTGGTGCTGGCTTCCAAAAGCTTTTAGGCACTATGTGAAAAAATAAGTAGTTTCTTTCTTTTTCCTTGGCTGATTTTGGCGCACCCTTTAGTTCCTGTCGGTGTTTGATCTTAATCAGCTGTCATACATCTTTCAGTTTTGTTTTCCAAATGTTTTGATTTAATATGTACCGAAGACACATAATTTGACCAAATGCCTATCTGTAGAAACGAAGTTTACAGTAATTTCCTAATACAAAAATACCGATGTTGCATAAAAAACAGTAAATTTCGTTACGCTGTACTTGTGTTTCAAGGAGTTATCTCTCATCAGCAGCATTAATATCAAATAATATGGAAAGCCATAATCCAAAAGTTGTCACAAAAGAAGTACTCATTACCAAAAAAATCGAAATAGGAAGCCAAATCCAGTACCAAGGACATTTACCGAGTGCCATACACGGAATGAAGCCTCAGTATTTTTAAGTGGTAGTAGTAGTCCTAAACTAGTAATTCATTAACAATCGACCAAAGTCTCTGTCGATGTACTGTCATTCCTACCTAACAGACTCTATTTTGATTGTGTACCTAACAGACTCTATTAAGATTGTATAAAATATGTTTTAACACGAAGGAGTATATACTTTTTGAAATGGTCTGTCCTACGTTTATTCTGACCTTGACTTTAGCTTCCGTTGGTTATTTGTTCTATTCATCATTTGTACAATTTCCTGTTTTGGTACTGAAACTATTCTGATTTAATTTTGGTCACATTGAATGGAAATTGCGGAATTTTTGGTCGAGAATTTCGGAAAAACAATATACATGTCTAAGAAAGGTAGTCACTTATATAGTTACTTCCTATTGCTTTAAAATAAAGGAAGCAAGAAAAAAATCATAGCTCCCTAGCAAATTTGCAAAGCACTCGAACAATCCGGCCTCACGGTCACAACCAAGTGAGTTTATTGTTATAAGATCACAGACGCTAGTGAGTTGGCGCCAACAAACTTGTGTTTGTGAGCCAAAATTACGAGCATTTAATATGCACAAAAAAAAATTTCAACATCAAACTTGTAAAATGTTGTTGAGTCAAGAATTCAGGATAATGGAACCAACAAGGTTACTTTTATAACTTTTAAGAAATAAAAGACACTATCTACGTTGCAAAGTAAGTGAGAACCGTACCGTCAATCTAAAAGCGAACAATCCATGGACAATGGCAACACCAGAAACAAAAAAGGCAGAAACAAACATAGACACAACATGGGTACAGCACAGAAAAGAAAAATGAAGACACTCACACACAAAGATGAACAACACAGACCCAATATAAAACCATGGGTGAGATCAGGTGCACAGGTAGAGTCAGCATCTCCTGCTTCTTATAAGACACCCGCCGTGTTGAACATGTCAAATCCGGTAGTAAAGTCAAATTCGGTAGAGGAAACAACAATTAAGCTTTAAAGGGAAAGATCTGTTGTCATATGGGAAACAGATATCACATAGCGGTACACAAGATAATGATGTCGACCATAAAACTTCTGGAGGGATGAATTCAAGTTTTGGGTAACGTACCCTTGTTGAAGTAGCCTATTTGTGAGCAACCGGGCTCTATCAAGGAAGTCACTGTATCGAACACAGGCTCTTGAATAGCGAATGAGCTGGGAGATGTAAACTCCATATGCCGGCGCTTTTGGGATATTGCTACAAAGAAAATGGAAGTTTACTATTGGAAAGGTGAAGTAATCGCGTTTTTCGTACAGCTTAGTTTGAAGTTTCCCTCTGTTGTCAATTTCAAGGTGAAGGTCAAGGAACGAGGCTGATGTAGAAGTGTCTGTGGTATCCTTAATTTCGAGCTCTCTTGGATAGATCAAATGAAGAAAATCCCCAAAGCGATGGTTGTTTAGCGACAAAATATCATCTATATAACGGAAGCTAAAATTAAAGGATTGTGCCAGTCTTTTGCAACTCCGCCAAACATGCAAAAATCAATATCTATAACGTGCCTTGCTGTCTGGTTAAAGATGTAGGGATAGCGTAAAATACTAATTTTGATTTTGTTGAAATCATTTCGGGCAATTACTCCGGGTCTTCTAAAGCAGTAAAGTACGCATAACCAAACATTGTGATCAACAGGTTTGTGAAGTTTGATAGCTGTCTGACCAACGAAGCAGGAGAAATGGTGCCCAAGAATTATTGTGTGACAAACAGACGGACGGGGCAAAAAAATGTCCCTTTTAGGAAATAAATATTCGGATGTACTTCTTGGTGGTTAGGCATGACGTTAAACAGTATCCAGTTGAATACTGACATTTCGTTAGTGTGCTTTTCGGTAGAACAATTTAACAAGAGACATGAAAATTTTGACACAAAGGCCAAATAGTTTAAATAGCTAATAAATTCCAGATTTCTAGTAGTTTAAAAATATGCCATATGCAAGATTAAAGACCAAATTAAGGTAGTAGACCGGTAACCCAAAACGTTTCCACACAGCCAGTTTGTAGTATGAAACAATTATGTTCTAATATTATTCTACAAACAATTTTGAAAACTTTCACCGTAAGATTTTGATGTTGTGTTCACGGAAACACATCTATCTTTAGAGTCTTAAATTCTGGTGAGAAATCACCATGAAGCTTATACTATTGCACTGTAGATATATAAGAATTGGTAATAAAAGACCATAAAATGCCAAACTTCTTCACAGAAAGTTGTAGGCCTAAATATGACAGAATAATGATCATAAGCATGCATGAAGTATTGATTTACAGTAAAAAAGAAAATACATTGTCGAAATATTGCTGAAATCACAGCTTTATTCAATTTCTTCTAGATGAAAATCCTACAGTCAATTTTCACCCAAAACTGCGAAATAAAAGGTCCTCCATATATATTACATATATTAAAATTTTATAATAATTCACCCTCCCGTTTTTTTCTCAATGTTAGGACAACTGCATGAAAAGTCTTAATATTCCTTAATACTGAACGTGAAGTAGAAAGAAAGAATTGCCTCCCTTTCCAAAAATCTGACTTTCATTAATTTTAATATTTTAATATATTAATTTTAATTTTAATGTTTTTTTAAAAGGCAATTCAAAACCTAGATATTTTGATGTTGGCACTTTAAATTATTTTATCAAAGGAATGCAGTTTCATGATAACATTAATATTCTATTTCTACTTATGACATTGCAAATCTTTTGTTTATTCGTACCAAGCAAAACAAGTTATTTGTGGAGAAAAAATCTCCCCTACCCCAGGTCTACTACCTTAAGATTGAAATTATGTGAGAAATCAACGGAAAGATCATATAATGACAATCTTGATAAATGAAATAGACACTGGTTTTAATAATTTTTCTACTGTTTAATTTCACACACAGAGTAAATAAAATCTGGTTCATTAAATGTAAAATTCAAGGCAGTCAAAAAGCATCAAATTCTTTTTTTTTCAAGAATTAGATTATACATCAACATACTTACAATTTTACAGATTGGGGAAATAACAAAATTACCGAACAGAGTGGCCAATAGCTCATGTCAAGGAGACAAAAAGACAAATGAGGTGGAAATCACCGGTTAAATTGTCGGCCGCAATTTCATAAACCAAAATCACCTTAATGAAAAGTAAAAGGAACACATGTATTGAAATTATCAATGTTTATGGAAAAATTACACATTGTCTGCCATGTATTTTTTTATTACATCTCAACAGGCAAAAATAGTAATGGTGCATTACATGATACCCCGCCACGTTTCACAAAATTTCTAAGTTAAAAGGGGCATAACTCCAGAACTAGGTGAACCGCTGAACCCAAAATTATATACTTGGCCTGTGTTTTGTGGTAAACAATTTACATACCAAGTTTGAAGACAGTATGTTATTGCATTCACAAGCTATGAGTTTGAAACCCTAAAAATTACAAAATTTCAAAGTTTCAAGAGCCTTTACTCAAGAACCCCTTGGACCTCTGAACCCAAAATCGAACTTGACCTGAGTTTTGTGGTAAGCAACCTGCATGCCAAGTTTGAAGACCTTGTGTTATTTCGTTCACAAGTTATCAGTCGGAAACCCTAAAATTAGCAAAATTTCAAAGTTTCAAGGGGTATAACTCCAGAACCCCTTAGACCCCTGAACCCACAATCGAACTTGACAAGTTATCAGTCGGAAATCTTCGGGGGACGGACGGACGGACAGACGGACACATAGACGGACAGACGGACGGACGGACACACGACTGAGGGTATCACATAATACCTCGCCACTTCATGGGGTGGGGGTATATAAACGAAAAACTTTTGAGAATAGGCTTGAGAAAATCACTTTAATGAAAACGTGTAAAATCATATACTGTAGAGCGTGCAGTACATACAGTGACTTTGTGGAAAGAGCAAAAGCACTGTCACAAAAACTGCTGAGTCAGGGATATGTTCAGCCTTTGTTACTTTCGTCTCTTCAGAAATTCTATGGCCGTCACCACGACATCATAGATAGATTTGAAATGTCAGTGTCACAAATAAAAACTGACATTTTCAGCTAGATTGGCGTCTTCCCGGATTTGACATTACCGGTTTTGACTTTACCCTGGATTGACCCATTGACAGTGTGACGGGTGCTGTGCACAGAGCAGGACATGCTTACCCTTCCGGAGCACCTGATGTCACTCTTGTTTTTTGAGAGTTCACACTGTTAGTGCTTTAGTTTTTTGTGTTGTATATGTAATGTTTGTGTGTTTTGTGGTCATGTGGTGACTTTGGTCTTTCGTCTTTTGGTGTTCTTGCTTTTGCCTTGTCTCTGGACTTTGATTTGTGTAATTTTGTGTTTTGTTCCTTCGGTATTCTACTGTCGTTGTTGTATAGTGACTCCTTACCACATACTGGAGGGCAAAATTTATAAAAATAGTTGAATTTGTATAAGAAAAGTTCCGAACGGTTTGGGTTTTTATATAAATATTTAGGTAAAATGAATAATTACATCAATAATAAAAAAAGCAGTTACATTTGTGTATTTGTTGGTAACGGTTCAGTCTAAAATTGGTCCATGTCTATAGTAAGTTCATTATACATTTATTTTTATTTTCGAATCCACATTAATATCAGTCCATTTTAAACAGAAACTATTTCAGTTTTCTACATTTACATCTTTCCCTTGAAAAGTCGTTTAAAGAATTGCAAATCCTGTCTGACTCATTACAATTTCTACTAGTAGCACTTATAGAGTTTGCAATTTCACTTTACTTTTAAATTTGTTAAAATGTTATTTAAATATACAATTAATCACTAATATAACGATTGTAACGATGGATTTTCCATAAGCAATGCAGGGATATGGAGTAAAAGCAAATGAGACAAAATCTCCACAGATACGTGGGAAAAACAAGCAATGGAACAACGCTTTTATTGTTGTTCTTCATCTTGAAGTCACCA
>MJUU01040070.1:37384-61423 GCA_002080025.1 Modiolus philippinarum
CGGGATCGTCAACAATCATAAAATCAACTGGCAAAGTATTCTTGCAACTGCTGTCATCCGTTGCCCGACAAAAAGACCAATAGAAGACAAACACGACGTTTAAACAACCACAAGGCACTCATCGAGTCAATTGTAAGAAAACTTTGCATAATAAAACTATGAGATGTGGGCACAATAATCAGGTGGACAGGCTTATCTTTAATCAATTTAAATACACTCGCATAAACAGAAAGCTTCTTTTTCTTGATTCGAGTCATTTTCTTATGATATTTGTTTATACTTAAAATTTATAATCATAATACCCTGTCTGACATTAAATAACTTACATTAAACTAAAATTTACAAAACAATACCCATGTCCAACACTTCATAACTATCATCAAACAAAAAAATATTAAGTAACATTCAAATTTACAACAATAATACCTTTTCCAACATTTCATGAACAAATGAAGGGATATGGAGTAATGTACAAGGGACAAATTCCCATAAATACAATTAAGATTAAGCGAATGGAACAACGCTTTCATTGTTATTCTTTATCTTGAAGCCTTCAACAAAGAGCAAACACTTCTACCTAATATTGAATTCAAGACGGCCCCTAGCACCGGTTTGGGCGGAATTCACTTGCTAAATGATGAACAACTCCACATCCATGTTTCCACTTTGCCATGATGAGGGGTCGTCAACAAGCATATCATATCGGGCATAGTACAGCAAATGTATAGGCATATCAGTAAATAATCAGGTTAGATAACTCTCCCGACACAAATCTGTGACCTTTTGTTTGAATTGATATTTTATTGTGAAATGATATAGTTAAATGTATTGTATAGGTATAATATTTGATTTGAAAACGTAAACATTCTTTCTGCATCATGTTTCTTTATTTAATATTTTAATGTAAAACATGCCAGATTTTTAAACATTTCATATGATGGTGATTTTCTATAAAACTGCATTTTCAGTAAGTTAACTTGGGAACCCACTACAACCCATCTAGCATATGAGAGATTTATAATTCATATATCTGCAGTGCAAGTTTCATTAGAGTCGGACCTCTAGTTTTGGATTGACTGTAAAAAATGATTTTTTTTGTAGTTTTTGCGCGTAGTCTTTCGATCTTGACTCGAGTTATGTTCCTTGGGCCACATATTCTTACATGTAGTTTTTCCAACTTTGAATGTGCCGCCATCTGGCGTTAATTAATATACCTACATAGTACTCTTACAAACACTGTCATCCATTACCCGACAGAGGGACCAATAAACAATACAACGGGTAAACGATCACAGGGCACTCATCGAGTAGATTGTAAGAAAACTTTGCGAGTCAAATCGGGAGATGTGGAAAACATATACATATCGTCAGAAAAATAGTTGAATTTTTAAAAGTAAAAGAGCCAAATGTTGAATTTTGATTGTCTATTCTTATGAAAAATTCTCACATGAATAAGTACAACATAACTGACAAAATAAAAAGAGCATGCACCTCGAACCCGAAAATCTTTACGGACTCCACACTTCCCCAGAGACAAACTCATACCTTTCATCAAAATTAAAATTTACAACAAAAATATATTGTCTGACATTTAATAATAAAAGTTATAAAAAATAATACCTTGTCCAAACATGTCATAACTTTCATCAAAATTAAAATTTACAAAAACGTATCTTTTCAGACCATTTATAAATTTTATCAAATTTTAAAATTACAACCGTCAATACCCTGTCTAACATTTGATAACTTTCATCAAACTTGAATTTACAAAAATAATACCTTTTCTGACAATTCATAACTTTCATCAAACTTACAATTTACAACAAAAAAGTGATAAAAATAACACATTGTTCAACATTTCATAACTTTTATCAAACTTACAATTTACAAAAAAATATCTTGTCCGATATTTCATAACTTTCATCAAACTTAAAATTTATAAAAAATAATACCTTGTCTGACATAACTTTCATCAAACTTAATATCAAATTTGCAAAATAATACCTTTTCCCGACACTTCATATTTTTAGTGAAACTATTCCAGTAGAGTACCGAAGGAACAAAAATTACATTAATCTAAATCTAAAGACATGGAATTTAAATTGGAAGAACAAAAGACACGAGACGTAAACACAAATACGATAATTACAAACCCTACATTCAAAACTAAAGCACTCGCAGTGTGGACTATCATTAAAAACTTGAGTAACGTCTAGTGCTCCGGAAGGGTAAGTTACGGAGAAAGATAATAGGAAACACTTAAACATGTTCTTCTCCGGTTACACTGTAAAATAGTCAATCCAGGTAGGGCCAAAACCGGTAAACTCATTCCATTAAGACGTAGAATCTAGATGCAATTATGCGATTTTATTTCTGACATTGACTCGTCATATCTGTCAATGATGTGGTGACGGTTTAAGAATTTCTTGGGGGTTGAAAGTAACAAGAGCTGAGCACATCATTGACTAAGCAGTTTTTGGAACAGTGTATTTTTTCTTTTCTATAAGTCACTGCATCAACTTCATGCTCGATATTAACGTATCAACTGTTGCAGTATAGCTGCTAAAATTTTAATACTATTTTCGACACTGACAGCATTTGTTACAATTATATTCGTATCCCAGAGTGCGTTGTACTACCGATGGTTTTTTGTTTGATTCATTTTGCTACCGATCAATTTTGTAAGGCGTAGATGTAAAATTATGTTTATTTGTTTTTTCCCTTGATTTACCTTCTAAATCGTTGTCCCTATACTTTCATCTTAGAATTTTTTTTTATGTTCTTCGCTATTTTATGCAAGGATATGGAGTAAATGACCAAGAGATCATAAAACATATGTCTACTCCAAATGCAATTAATTTTAATGAGCTGTATGGCCATTTCAAAAATAAAAGCTTGAATTTACATTTATATATATACAATTTACAACAAAATATCCACAACCTTTAAAATGGAATAAATATGTGTTGTGGAGAAACAATAAATGTGAGATGTCGTTTCGATATTTTACCATCAGGTTAAGCTTGATAAAAACGACGATGTCGATTTACTGGGAATAGAAGCCTTAATATATATATATATATATAGATCTAAATTGTCTACCAAAACTCCCAAAAAAGACAAAATCCTTTCTAAAGAAATAAATTTCTTGGAAAAGGCTAGATATACAGTAACTTTGTTGTTAATTTATTAAATAGAGATCGAATGGAATATGTTACAATGGAAAAATGTATCAACAACGATATTACAAAAATATTAACAAAAGCTTATTCTAAATATCTTACAAAACTGATTATGTTTAATTGTGCTGCCTTAAATAAATAAAATGTGATCTATAAAAAATAGGAATGTCCTAAAATATTGATGAATTGTGTATAAATATGTATTACCGGGGTACATGTTTCAATTCCATGCAACAGAAAATGAATAATGAAGTCTGCTGCTTATGATAAAACTTTCTCCTTCTATGCGTATTTACGATACCGGAATCGTAGTTAGTGTTACCATTGCACAAGAATTTAGATCAAAAGGGATATCAAACATGTGTATGTGTATCGTGAAAAAAAACCAAATGAACGGTGATGTTGTTGATTGACAAATTGACAAAATGCATTATCTTGTATAATTCTTCTCTACCACAATAGAATCAAATACATCAATACAAAGCTGCCATATATAGTCATTATTTCGTATAAAATTGAAAAGACAAATAAAAAAAAACAATTAAATTAACTTGAATGACAAATTCAATTTCGATTACTGATGCAAATGATAAAAAATCTTTTGAGATCGCTTGGAATCATTTCAAAAACGACTGTTCTGAGATCGTGGTGAAAAATTTTCATTATTATGTTATGGCACTTTTGAATTGGAGACAGAATATTCATTACTGAGTTTCACAAATTATTACAAAATATAAAGTATAAAATATATAAGTGAAAAAAAATCATTTATATATTTAAAAAAATATACATTATATACACAACATATGTTCTACTGAAAATTAATGTATGTTATAACTTTGGTTTCTATTTTACATGATACCAAGAGATAAGGTATTTATTATACTATAACTAAAAGGAGATTCTGATTGTCGCAAAATATTCAACAAATGGTCGAACAACGCAGTATTTCGCGAATGCACGCAGCGCATGAGTGAAATACAACATTTTTCGATCATGAGTTCAAAATTTTCGATAATCAGAATCTAGGGTTAAATTTTATTATATAGATCTACACTCATTTATTTAATAATTTGATTTAATACACAGTTCGTGAACTACGTTGTCGAGTTTTTCCTAGTCCACTGTGAAGTAATGTCCTAGAGTGAAATTATAGAAAATAATTTCACAGTTAATTATCACTTTTATTTCACTCTTTCACAACAGTCTATATAATTACAACTTTCACTTGAAGTTAAAAACAATACCACCATGAAATAGAACAACACAATTACAAATGATGTTCTTAGTTGCAAACTTTTATTGCGACTATTAAACAATGAAAGGATATGTTTATTTTTATACAACAAAACATGTAAATTATCGACAAGATTTGTTCCCCTTTAAATATGTTTTTAATTTTTTTTTTTGAAGATATTTCTTATATATTGCATTCCTTATGAAACTAATAGGTTAGTCCCAGATTCACTTAATAAGACAAATTGATAAAGTGAAGCTACCTTTTCAACCAACACATTGGTATCCCAAAACATATGTCGAATTATAAAATCATAGGGCCCAAGGGCCTGTATCGCTCTACTTGCTTTCAGTTGCCACAATCAAGCTAACATTGTAAGTTATACAGTTGAACTTCAATCTCTCAAACTTTGGTTGCTTAAACACAATAACTATCTTGAAGTGCATTTGAGTCTGATCACGTTTTACTATATCTCTTTTTTGAGCTTTTTTTTTAACAAAAAATGTTCTTGCTAATGACCACTTTCCACACCAGTTTTGAAGTCGAGACACCATTTTGAAAATGAACGCCAACGACAATTTTTAACACCATATTATAAGTTACGACATCAATATCTATTTGGAAACCAAATTTCATTGAAATCGGACAATGTTGAATTTTCCTGCCTTTTTTCGACCATTTTGAAAATGGCAGTCAACGAACAATTTTGAACATCGGTTTTCATGTTGCGACATCAATACCTATTTTGAAACCAAATTTCATTAAAATGGGACAATGTTTAATTTTCGAGACCTTTTTTGGCGGCCATTTTGAAAATGGCGGTCAACAAACAAGTTTCAACACCGGTTTTGAAGTCGCAACATAAAAATCTATTTGGGAACGAAATTTTATTGAAATCGGACAATGTTGAATTTTTCACGCCGTTCTTTGGGGGCCATTTTGAAAATGGAGGTCAATGAACAATTTTCAACACCAGTTATAAAAGACGAAAAATATGAAAAATTCTGTGATAACTCCTACAAGGGCTTTTGGATTTTATTCAAATTTTCAGGGTGGGTAGATCTTGATATGCTGAACATTTTTGCAATTTACACTCGACTTCTTATCTGTTACACTTTTTATATAAAAAATAAAAAAATGCAAAAAATTTGAAAATTGTATGGAAAAAGGGCTATAACTCCGAGATGAGCTTTAAGATTTTCTTCAAAGTTCTTCAAAGTTACACGGTAGGTAGATCACTGTAATTATATCAGATTCTTTATATCTGTAACGGTTTTTGAGTTATTGGCCAAAACTGCAATTTACCCCTATGTTCTATTTTTAGAGATGGTGGCCATGTTATTTGACCAGCCGACTAATTGAAAACAATATTGAAAGTGCATACCCTGGTGATGATTCTGGCCAAATTTGGTTACAATGGGTAAAGCAGTTTAAGAGGAGAATATTTTGAAATTGTTGACGGACGACGAACGGTCGGACTGACGACGGACGCAAATTGATGGCAAAAGCTCACATTGTCTTTTAGGCCAGGTGGGCCAAGAAAATGATCGAGTTCATAGCTATGAACTCTTAAATGTCGTCTTTGTTACCAAAAAATGATCAGGTGTTGATACCGTTTTCACCATACATGGTACACGTATATCTTTACATAAAACTACAAAAAATAATATATGCCACTAAATTCTGTATATCAAACTTGACAGATGCATTCAAATTGACAATGTGATAATAACTTGCTTCATAGGTTTTTATTTATTGATATCTTTCTGATCCCTACAATAAACAAAAGACACAAAGCTTAAATTGCGGCATCACAAATTTTTAGAAATTTTAAAAACAGTCATCAACAAAGCTATTCATTATTAGGCTTTTGACGATTAAACAAACAGTAGGGTGCAGACATAACGGGTAGTCAAAGTAAACTTTGGAAGCAGCAATGAGAGCAGTTCTAAGTTACCTCGAAGTAAACTTGGGGAGCAGTCATGAGAGCAGTTCTAAGTTAACTTGAAATAAACTTGAACAGTCATAGAAAAACTTCATATTTATCCTCAAATGTTATCTTGTTAAACATAGTGCATAAAACTGTATTTTTATACCTTTGTCAAAAAAAATTGACAATACAACACAAAAAGAAAAGAAAACACGTTTCACATGGAACAGACATGTTAGATGGTAATATAAAATTATATGAAAAATAGCATTCATTGTTGTAATTTAGATCGTAGACACCATAGTCGATGAGCAATCGCTCAAGTATGAGACTTAAACAATAATTTTTTAAGCAAGGGTATGTTACCCATAACTTTAGGTCATCACTCCAGAAGTTTTAAGGTAGATATCATTATCTTGTGGACCATTATGAGATTTCTGTTCCCCATATGATAACGGATCCTTCCCTTCAAAAGCTTAATTATTTTGTCCTTAACCAGATTTGACTATACTACAGGAGTTGAAATGTTCAACACGACGGGTGATTTATAAGAAGCAGGAGATGCTTACTCTACCGGTGCTGCTGATCTCACCCATGTGTTTTATTTAGTCCGTGTTGTTCATCTTTTTATAAGTGTGTGTCTTCATGTCTTTGTTACTTTGTTTTTCTATGTTGTCTCGGTCCTTGCATTGTTCGTCTTGGATTGACGGTTCGATTCTCACTAACTTTTATACAACTGCATTGAGGTGGTGAACAGAACATCATGATTCACTTTTGTTGACATTTACTTGATAAGATATACATTTATCGGTAATTTGTATTAATTTCTTTTGATCTACAGAGACTGATATTCTCAGTATCACCGAACTGGACATTACCACGAAAATATCGGGTCACTGTGAAATCGTCACGTGCCGATTGTTACGCTGACGTTTTGGTGCTATTTGTCGTGTTCATACTCGTAATAAGTTGAAAGAAGAATGCATATCAATTATTGCAATAAACAATAGATTAATTGTGTGCTAAAATAGAAATTTCAGCTTATTTCTATTTGTTATAGAGTGTTATTTATCGTTTTGTGAATTACCGATAAAAGAAATATAGGACTTTTTGTTTTTGATACGGACTTTATCACGGCGTAATGCATCAAGCTTGTCCAAACGGACTCACTTGATACTAGCCTTGATAAAGTCCGTATCAAAAACAAAATGTCCTATATGCCATATTTTTAAGTTGAATTTCATTCATTGGTTATTATACGTCATATAACAGAATGTCTGTAAGGTAAAAGAATAAAGTGTCATTATTCTTATGAAATAATAAATGATCAATTATGAGTATACATACTGAAAATCCTCATCAATATATTGCACTATTGGCCTTCCCTTATGGTCATCTGTCAGCTTTGCTGTGAAAAGCAAAATCCAATTTAAGAATCTATTAACAAAAAACTTTACGGAAATGGGCACATATCTACACAAGTCAATAAAAAATATATGCATCGCATTCACAAGTGATCTGTTATCATTTCACCCTATATTGGGCCCCTTTGGTCCCTCCCCGTTTTTATAATATCTACTCCATTCTTTCAACATTTGCCAATTATTTGTGCTATTTTGTACTAATATAACAAATATATATCGTCAATTTCTTATTTTACTATCAATGTGCCTTTCGACTTATAAGGCGAAGCAAAAGGTTGCAATCTTCAGTCAGTGTTTATGGGGTTCATGCTGGGAACAACTGAATGAAAATCAATAAAAAATGCACTTACCCGTTAGTGTGACACGTTCCTCGTTTTATCCGATCAATATCCTTAACGAATATATACACTCCAAACGGTAATTGTAACATTAAAGTCCTACACAAATAAATTTTCACTCGTGGTATTGCAACTTTTTTGTCCGGTCAAACCTCGATCAACAGAAGTGGCCGAAGAAGGATAACTCTGGAAATGGCAGGAAAGTCTAGAAATACCGATAACTATAGAGAGAATGATAACGTAAGAGATTTTCAAATTACGGAAAGTCTCTAACCTTGTCCTTCTTTCTAAAGTAATCGGAACTTCTTGAATTTCCCGCCATTTCCAAAGTTATCAATTCTTCGGACATTTCCGTTGATGGAGGTTGAATGGACAAAAAAGTTGCGACACCGTGAGTGAAAACTTACCCGTTAGTGTGACACGTTCCTCGTTTTATCCGATCAACATCCTTAACGAATATATACACTCCAAACGGTAATGGTAACATTAAAGTCCTACACAAAATAAATTTTCACTCGTGGTGTTGCAACTTTTTTGTCCGGTCAAACCTCGATCAACAGAAGTGGCCGAAGAAGGATAACTCTGGAAATGGCGGGAAAGTCTAGAAATACCGATAACTATAGAAAGAAGGATAACGTAAGAGATTTTCAAATTACGGAAAGTCTCTAACCTTGTCCTTCTTTCTAAAGTAATCGGAACTTCTTGAATTTCCCGCCATTTCCAAAGTTATCAATTCTTCGGACACTTCCGTTGATGGAGGTTGAATGGACAAAAAAGTTGCGACACCGTGAGTGAAAATTCATTTTTGTAGGACATTAATGTGACAATTACCGTTTGGTTTGATACATTCGTTAAGGATATTGATCGGATAAAACGAGGAACGTGTCACACTGACGGGTAAGTGCTATTTTTATTGATTTTGAATCAGTTGTCTATAAACACTGACTGAAGTTTTAAACCTTTCGCTTCGCTCTGTAAGTCGAAAGGCACATTGGTAGTAAAATAGGAAATGGACGATAGTTATATGTTATATTAGTACAAAATAGCACAAATAAATTGTCCTGTCCTCAAGCACCTGTGATTGCATTTATCAAAAGAAATATTACTTTCTACTCGGAAACAATAATACGTAGATAATTGTATACGATAGCACTTTATGATCAAAAATATCCCTACAAAGGACAGTCAAGGTAATTTCGAAAATTCCGTTTTCGGGTGTGAAAATGAGCATCTTTTGTAAACATTTACCATATCATCTCACTTAAATATGTTGTTATCACGACAATGTATACCTCGGACACTGTTTGACGTATCCAAAGTATAAAATATGTTTTGCAAGGTCTTGATTGATTGTTGTTGTGTCATTCTTATTTTGTAACCAGTCTGCCTCATATAAATATAAAAAATACCGAAGTTTCATAAACCCTTTGTCTTTAATTTGGTGACACTTCTATCACTTTAAAAGAATGATATAGCTATTTCAAAAACTAATTTTTTCAAAACTTGTCATTTAAACATTCAGTTGATCATCTTAATCATCAAAGTTCAGTGGTGAACATTTTACTTTTCCAGGCAAATGGTTTGATTGATCAGCTTGAAAATTTGTTTGAATTTGTCTTTGAAATAGGTAGAAGTACTAGTATTTTTTTTAAACTTAATGAAGAACAGAAGTTGAACAATGATCAAGGCTATAGAATATCTACTACAAGAAATGTAGATAAACCGAAAGAATTCCATCAACAATAATATCAGCCAACAATGCTACCGTTTTTTCACTAACACGATCGCTCCCTTTAGGAAATGAAGTCACTTCTCAGTCTCATTTGTTATCCATTTTGTAACATGGTGCCACGCGTGGAGCAGATCATGCTCACCCTTCCGGATCACCTGATGATACCTCAGTTTTTGTAGGGGTTCACACTGCTAGTGCTTTAGTTATGTGGCGTTCTTATTTCTTTTTTGTTTTATTTGTTTTGTTTTTGTCATACTGTCTAAATTCGTGTTGGATACGAATTGCCGTTATTTCGGATTTATGATTTTAGAATTTCCCCTTTCCTGGTTCTTGCTTCGGTATTCGTTGGCAAATGTAATTGCATTGACATGTTTATTTGATTTTAGAATTTCCCCTGTTTCCGTATTTCTTCGATATTCGTTTTCCAATGTATTAGCTGATATGATTTGGCTGATATGATTTGTATGTAATGCCGACTAAAATAATCTTCAACGCTAGAATTTTCGGAGAACGTTATGGTCAAAATGATTTCAAAACGAAGAATAATTGCAATATAAATACAGTGCACATCAGATTATTTACACATCAATTTAACGTCTTTAATTCCTCACTCTTTTATGTCAATTAGAATTAAAAAGCCTACATGAATTAATTTGATTTATAAATGTTCTGTGCATGTGGTAGAAAGCATAATAAGGAATTACAGATGCATTTTTCAGTATTTATTTAATCTCTTTTTACCTTTTTCTGTGTCCAGCTCGTGTAACAGTGTTCTCATTCTTGATTTTACCGATGGGATCAGGGATTCAATGTCATCAGCTATATTATCTACAAATCATACAAAATTTTAAATGGTACTTTTCTAGTATATCATTTATCTGGATTATTGCAACAAACACAAACTATTTTATAAACGGGTAATTAAATTATTTTTAAAAAAACATTTTTAAAGTCCAAAAGAGTTTTATTTCAAATCACATGTAGTGCAAGCCTTTTGTAGTAAAACGTCTTTTTGAATTGCCAAAGGTCATATTTTTAATTTGACTGAATAAATATTTCACAGTTATCAATTTTTTTCTATCGATTAACAGTAACATCCGTATTTTTTTATTTAACGTTTACAAAATTTGATACAATTTCTTACAAATCTTGTAACTATTTTGTCATACGTGTACATTTCACCCCATTTAAGCAAAGCTGTTTTTCTAAAGATAATAATTGTGCACCAAAAAGCTAAATTTCTAACATTCTATTAACTTGTAATTTAAAAATTATTTTGAAATTATAGAATATTTACAATATATATAACCTTGGTTAGTCCAGTAAATTCTCGTAAAAAATGTTTAATTATTGCACAAAATGATATGGAGTTAATGAACACGAAACCATAACAGATATACATAACTTCAACTGCAATGATTTTAATGATCTGTATGGCAATTTTGGAAATTTATTCCTCGTCAGCAGCGCTAGAACCCAAACATAGGAAATCCATAATATCAAAAAATGTTTAAAATGCATAAAACCAAACAAAATCCGAATAATCAGTAATATCAAAACAGCTAAGGAAAAAACTACGATGGATTTAGAATTTATATAAATTTAGACAAAAGTAATTGAACAAAGTGTTCACATGAGATATAATCTCATGTACAAGTTCACCCTATAAAAGAAAAATAAAGAGCATACATCTAACACGGGGAATCGTTTTTCAAACTCCACACTGCATTAAAAGATAAACTCCCGTTTTAAATATTTTGCGAAAGGATATGGAGTAGATGAACATGAGACAATTACACATATTTTAACTCAAACTACAATAACTGAAATGAGCTGTTTGGCCATTTCGGAAACCAATTCATCATCAGCAGATCTTGTACAATTTCAAAAATGCTTAAAATACATAAATCCAAAAATCAGTAATATCAAACATGGCTAAGGACAAAACTACGATGAAGGGAGTTAAATCTTAGGTTTTAGAATTACTGTTGTGACTTTCCATATTATTTGATTTTAATGCTGCTGATGAGAGGTTACTCCTTGAAACGCGTGTACAGCATAACGAAATTTGCTGTTTTGATGCAACTTCGGTATTTTTTGTATTATGAATTAAGATTGAGATTATAGTTATTAACAAAGTGTACACATGAGCTATAATTTCATGTACAAGTACACCATATTTAAGAAAATAACTAAGTACCGAAGTTACTGAGAATTTAATTTCTGCACATGCGCTTTTCGCCAACTTATGTCTCTTCATTGCAGATAAAATCTGAACGTAACTCAAAGATGTTTAAATAATGATAGAGAACAATTAACCAATATGATCTAACTGTAAAGCAAAAATCAGCTTTACATGAGGGAGATACTCCTTAGTTTTCAACAAAATATACAAAAATTTAGATATTGTAAGGTTCCAAAAATAATCGGCTTTCGGGTCAGCACCGAAATACTGACTACTGGGCTGGTGAATACCCTCGGGGACTAACATTCCACCAGCAGCTGCATCGACCCAGTGGTAACAAATAACTAAATACCGAAGTTACTGTGAATTTATTTTCTGCATATGCGCATTTCGACATCTTATGCTCTTCAGTGCAGATAAAATCTAAACATTTGGAAGACCATAAAATTCAAAGATGAAAAATAGAGAGCAAGCATCTCAAACACGGGGAATTGTCTTACTAACTCTACAATGCATTTAGGACAAACTCCTGTATTAGATATTTTATAAAGAATTTTTTAGTATTTTTGGTGTTCGTTAAACTGGTATTAATAACAACAAAAAGGTCAATTATGAATTGATAGCATTTGTCTTTAATGGACATTGTCATAAAATTCACGACTCATTTGTCTCATCTCACATGTACTTGATTTGATACGATACGATAAAAGGTAATTTCTAAGTTAGGACTCGTCAAATACCGTATAGCGAGTAATTTTCGCGAGGTTTTAATTTTTTTCTATATTCGCGAGGTTTCGGGAAGCGCGAAAATAAAAACTTGCGAAATAAAGCCAGTATATCTTCAAACATGCCTTTCCCTTACACGATTTTCAATTCGCGAAAACTGTTGACCCGTAAAATTTAATACCCTTCTTTCGGGAACGAATCGCGAAATTTCGCAACCGCGAAAATTTCCCGCTATACGGTATCTTAAAAAAGGTATCCCATTATAACCAAAAATAGTTTGCAACTAATCTAAGCTTCTTTCTATCTGAAATAGTTTTCAAACATAATACAAAACGTATTAATATTTAGAAAAACGTGAACTTTGACATTTTTGCAGTATACATGTATATCGCATACAAAAAGCCTTTTTTCTAAATTCGAGGTATAATGTAGAGATGTGACGACCAAACGTAAAAAACTGATATAAAATCATCTGATTTTAACTTTTAATTTCTGAACTTTCCTTTTCTAGCCAGTAATATACCTTGCTTTCTATTACATTTATTTCTGTCGACAAGTAGTTTATTAAATTTTCAAAAATGCACATGTGAAGTTTTCTATGGCCATCACCATTACATAATTATAGAATGATTTTATCATGTATATAGGTGTCAAAAATGATATTCGTTCTTTGCAGCAAGATTTAATTTCACAAGGGAACATCGGTACCGGTTTCCACTTTTCGTACCTTTCCTTAGCTCCTGAACTCACTCTGTTTTTAATGAGAAATCACATTGTAAGAGGCTAAGCATTGAGTGTAAAGTTTGTAAGGTCCTCATATTTTAAGGAAATATCGTGTCTATTTTTTCATCTTCTATGTTTCCCCCTTTCGCCATGAATTTTTGCGATTTAAGTTTTCATTGTTTTCATTGTTTTCTCAGTATTCTACTACCGTTGTTTTGTACACTTGAAAATGAAACATATTCATATTGGTAGAATGACCATATCATAGCAATAAGATCAGGCTGTTCGAAAGAGTTAGAATATTATGTTTTAATAGCATCACACATTATGATTCTGAAAATTTCATATCAAACTTAAAGATGTGCGAATCTTTACCTAAAGTTCCTAGATCTGTTTGAGTGGTTTTAGTGTTGTTATCGAACCAAGAAGAAAGCTTATCTGTCAAATACCAATCTTCTGTTTTTGGTGTTGTGGTACCAATGGCGTCCAGCGATACAGATTTCACCATTGGAGCTAATAAATATTAAAAAAGCAGTTAAACATAGTTTTCAGGTAAAATACTCAAAATGCTTGAAAAATCAAGCTACTTAATTAGGTCGAAAAAAACAAAAAAAAAAAGATTATTAAATATTTATTTCATATTAGACACACAGTATTTGACATTGTCATACAATTAATTTGTTGTTACATGTATCACACTTCCGTTGGTGCAAAGTTAATTAAAGGGGTATACATTAAAAAAAATCATTTATTCTCTAATTGTAAATCAATCCTACATTATAAAAAAAATGTCTTTAATTGCAATAGTATGTTAATTAGTAAGGTGAACACTCTTAAGTATTTTAGGATTTTCTCTGTGTTGTAATTAGTTCCTCTAGTATTAATTATATATACAAAAAATCATAGCATTTTATTTTTCAAACAGATTTGTAAATGAAAGAAGATAGATTTTTGTATTTTGTTTAATACTTTTGTAGAAAAAAATAAAATATTAAATGTTCCGTCAAACAAGAAGTGGGCATGCGAGAAATCCGAAACTCTTTTACACAGTATAGGTCCCCATACTGACACTCCGAAGGCTTGGATACATAGTTCCTGCGAAAAATGTGACCGAATTTTTTAAGACTCAGATAGGCAAAAAATAGTCTATGTTCCGTCAAACAGGAAGTAGGCATGCGAAAGATCCCAAACTCTGTCACACGGTATAGGTCCTCATACTGATTCTCCATGCCAAATTGCAGAAGGCTCGGACATATGTGACAGAAATTGTCTAGACACAAAAGATATTCACAGTTTCGTCAAACAGGAACTGGGCAAGCGAGATTTCGGTAACTTTGTTACACCGTATAGGTCGCCATACTGAAATTCCATGCTAAATTAAAAAAAAAGCTCAGATACATGTTCCTGCGAAAAACGCGACACAAATATATATGTTCCGTCAATGAGGAAGTGGGCATTCGAGAGATCCCAAACTCTGTTAAATATGAGATTTAAAAGTCTATGAAAACTGCCATATTAACTTCCTGTGCGAGAATTGCAAGTTCCGGAATTGCGAAATGCGCGGGAAACCCATGTTTATTGAAACCGCGATGTGACATCTCACATTATTTTGCTAAATATTATATTTTCTTAATTACAAAAAGAAGAACTGTTTCTCTTAATGTTCTTTCAGATTAAATTATGTATGTAACTGATTGTATCCTAGCGAAACTGAAAGTTAATCACGGTTGTCACTCGTGATTAAAGTAAAAATGCATAAAAGTCATATATAGGCCTACAGAGTTTTTGTGTATAAATTCTATAGATACTTTATCGATATGGGTGTGTTTGAAGCATTCTTTTGTTTCAGGTTTGGACAATGGGTTATATGACAAGTCCCAGATTCAGCATGAAGCGTGATTATAAATGTTGATGGAAAGTGGATTGTAGGATTTAAATATTTAAATTTCGATGGAAAAAAAAAACTTAAAAGAAAACGATTGCATTGAATAAAGAAATATATTCAAAGTCTTCTTCAATTAAGGGTCTTAAGCCTCAGATTGGTCACCGAAAACAGACAGAAAAGTAATGACCCAAATAATTTGGTTATAACTTACAAATCATTGCTGTGGAAAATATGTTAAAATGGCTCAAACTTCTTGGCTGTGTTAAAAGTTGCAATGAAAAATAATGACCCTCAATAATTTATATGGGTTGGTTTGCTTAAGGCTTACAAATTTATGGTACAGTGTAATATTTTGATGAAAAATTCTGACCATATGTTAATTGACCTTGTGCTTTCAGATTTCATGGCTGTGAAAATGGTCGCGATAAAAAATTATGATCATCTATGGCTATATGTGGTCAGGTTAGGTAATAAAATATCATTCTGATCCTAATTTGTTTGCAGATTTCATTGCTGTAAAAACAGTCGCGATTAATAATAAAGACCATTTATAGCTATCTGTGGTCAGGTTGGGTCTTAAATGTCATTCTGACCATATTCTTTACAGATTTCATGGGAAAATAATTGCAGTTAGTAATGATCATTTATGGCTATCTATGGTCAGGTTTGGTCATAAAATGTCATTCTGACCTTATGATTGCAGATTTCATGGCAGTGAAAATAGTTGCAATTAATAATTATAATCATTTATGGCTATATATGGTCAGGTTGGGTCATAAATATTATTACGTTAAATTCTATATAGAAATCACATTTTAGAACATTTCCGTCGCACGGCGCATACTTAAATATCTCATAGACTTTAAAATCTCATAAACCCCCGTATAAAATCTGCCAGTATATGACAAAACCGTCAACGGAACTTGCAGTTTTCATAGACTTTGAAATCTCATACGACATCGCCACTGCCTGAACGCAGGCGACACAATAATTAATTGAAAAAAGAGGAAAAAATGTTTGTTTATTATTGATTTATTTCTTAGGTTAGTTCATTTGTCATTTCTGTAATAAATATCAAAACCAATTCATAACAATTGCATAAATGAATTCCAAACGGGTTTTTTCAAAAGAAAATCCCAACACTTTGCCTAAACATGTCTTTCCTGCAGTGTGGAGTCCGTAAAAAAGATTCCGCGTGCGAAAGATGTATGCTCTCTATATATTTCAGTTATGGTGTACTTGTTCGTGAGAGAATAGATATACTATCATTCTTTCAAATTTTTGCATTTATTTTGGTACTTTCCAAATGTAATTCTAACCACCTGTTTAAAGTGCCCACATCTCACTACTTTATAATGCCAAGTTTTCTTACAATCGACTTGATGAGTGCCTTGTGTTTGTTTATATTGTGTAATCGTCCACTACTTAAAGACATTAGTGCTTTTGTCGAGCAATGGATGGTAGTGATTGTGAGAGCACTTTGCCAGTTTAATTAATGTTTGTTGACAATTGCGCATCTATGAACAGCAAGTACATGGATGTAGCGTTGTTCGACAATAAGCAAAAAATTCCGCTAAAACCGGTGCTAGGGGTCGTCTTGAACTTACTATGACGTATGAGCAAGGCTCATTGTTGAAGGCCTCATGATGACTTCAAGATGAAGAGTTACAAAAAAGCGTTGTTTCATTGCTTGTTTTTACCATGTATATGTAGAGACTTTGTCTCATGTGCATTTATACTCCATATCCATTTATTCATGTTATATACCAGCACATCAAAAACTACAAAGTTTCATTTTTCTTTAAAATAACACAGATAGCATATTAATAGCGTGTTAAATACAATTTAGGAATCTCGAGAAATTTAAGGTTAAAAGAATTTCATGGTACAATCACATTCTTAATATTCGTAGAAAGTTCGGTATCTAGTTACTCAAACGCAAACAAGAGGCCAAGGAAACCAATGGCTTGCTGACTTTTGCATTAATGTCAAAATGTGGTACGTAAAAGCACTAAACACTCACACTCAAATAAATGCAGCAAAAGTTTATTTTGTTTGATCATGAGTATACCAGATAAACTCGATTTTTGTGAATGCTAGTAATTGTCAATATTTCAAATTCAATATTGGCATGTACAAGAGCTCCATATAATATCCATGTGTGATTTCATGCAAAGTATTTTCATTGACAATTAGAAATCAATAGACACAAAATGAAAAATTATTATATCTTATTCTTTTATCTTAAATAAAATGCAAAATGATTTTTTGTTGATTACATTGAAAGTGTTTTAATGATACAAGGAAATTACATTTACAGCTAAAATCCAAGCTTACAAATATTTATATACAAACATGTATACAGAAACTTACTTCTTTTTTCAAACTTTTGTTTCTTTGGAACAGATTGATCATCTTCCTCTTCTAGTGAACCAGATCCAAACATTCTGAGTGAAGCACTTCTTTTAATAAAGTGTGGTTTTTGCGACCGTCCTCCTTGTTCAACGAGCATATCAGGTTTTATACCAAATATATCATCATCACATGATCTCTCGTGGCTAGCCTCCCTACTTAATCTTATACTTAAAGTGCTAATTCTGTCTGAATCAGGAGTCATGCTATCCAAACTGGAAATTCCGGAACTAGAGCTAGATCCTCGTCGAGTTGTAATTTTCTTTGGCATGCCGAAACAAGGACTTTCCTGATTAGTTTGTAAAGATTTTGATGCATATGTCAACGGCAGTTTAAAATTTTTCTTCTGTTCATTAGTCCCTGATAAGCTTGATTCGTTGTATTTTACTTCAATTTCTGGCGTCTTCTGATTTTCAGGTAGTTCTTTGTTCAAAGTAGACGTGGGATATTCAGAATCGAAGAAATCGTTGTGCTTATTTTGTCCGGTACTTTCATTATTCTTTTGGTAATAGGACTTTTTACTGTCCTTCTCTTTAGAGTCAGTGCTGATTTCAATGCAACATGGATTATCATCTTCACAAAAAGACTTGTCGCCGTCTTTATTCATAATGCAATTATCGCTATAATCGATTGCAATTTGGTTGTCTTTTAAGGAAATTTCGTTGCCTGCATCTTCAGTGTCAGTGGTGCTTTCTAAACTAGATGAAGATGAATCTTCAACTGATGACAATGGCGAATTACCACTTTCGTATTTCTAAAGAATATAATTGTAGGAATTCAATAAGCAAATACAATAGCTTCACACAGAAATGAACACTGGCATAAAAGTTCAAAATAAATTGCATTTCTAATAAGAAATGAACGTATATACATGTATAAATTTGCAAAATCCATCATATTGAGTTGGTAAATGACGGTTCATTTAAGGAATCCATATTCAGAGGCTTAACTCAGATAAGGACAAAATCTCTTGTGTTTGGGGTAGAGTACCAAAAAAGGGACAATAATTTGATGGTTGGAATTTTCAACTGATATCGACTTGTGGTTTTCGGATAAATTTAACATTGCAGATTTAGGAAAACCCGGAAATCCAATTTCTTTAATTTTGCATAACGAACGAAGATTCATACAAGGATTTTAGGTACCGGGTCGTTTCGTTCTCATTACCTGTTCGCTCCGGGTTATTTCGCACCGGATGGTTTCGCGTCGAAAAGTGGGTCGTTCAGCTCCGATAATTATAGGTTATATAATGTGTAATAACGCATCGACGGATATGATAATTATGTCGGATTAATTTTTGAATTTAATTAATAAAGGAAATTTCTAACCATACTTTACAGTTAAATATTTGATAAACTAATTAAGAAGTTTCATATGAAAATAATTAATTAATAACAAAGCATCAAAGAGACATAAGTTGTCGAAATGCGGAAATGCAGAAACTAAATTCATAGTAACTTGGGTATTTAGTTCTTTGTTACCACTGGGTCGATGCCTCTGCTGGTGGACTGTTAGTCCCTGAGGGTATTCACCAACCCAGGAGTCAGTACTACGGTGCTGACCCGAAAGCCGATTCAATTTGGAAAATTGCAATATCTTAATTTTTGTATATTTTGTTGAAAACTAAGGAGTATCTCCCTCATGCAAAGCTCAGTCCTTAACTGATTTTTGCTTCACATTTAGATCATATTGGTTATTTATTCTCTATCAATTTTATATATCTTGGGTTTATGGTCTGCCAAACGTTTAGATTTTATCTGCACTGAAGAGACATAAGTAGTCGAAATGCGTTAATGCAGAAACTAATTATAATTTCAGTTCCTTGACATTGGGTGATTGAATGGGGTTTGTTCCCTATTTTTTTTTACATTTTGGGGCCATTTAGAGCTTTCCAAATGATGTGAGAATTCTCACTGTGTTGATGACCGTACAGTGATCCCTAGATGCTTTGTTTGGGGTCTTTTCAACTTGGAGATGGGATGTTGTCTCATTGACATTGACTCCTTTCTTTTTCATGTGCGTTTCAGATGAAAATTAATTATATTTTCCTTTAAATTGTAGTTATCAAAAACTGAAAATCAGTTTGGCCGGTCATACTTTTATAGCCTTATCCATCATCATAAAACAAATAATAATTGGGTAGTTGCATTTAGTTATTCGATGCTCAAACATGGTGTTATTTAATATTATATATGTGTTATAAAAACACAGACCTGGTGATGAAGAATTGCCCTCGGAACGCTACGCTGTACGCTATCAAATATACTTAGCACAGATATCTTCTGTTCTGCATATGTTATATAGTAATGTTGTAATGTATGAAACACTTACAATGGCCAAATATTACAATCACAGGTCACAATCCACATAGATAATGCACAGGAACACAAAAGACAAATGTAAGGAACGATATGAACTCGGAATAGGAGGGATTGGTACTATCACTAGCAAAACCCGGTTTATTTGTACCAAACCTCCCCTTTCTTTATCACATTTCCCTAAAGTATAATTATCACATAAAGGTAGACTTTTAACTACAAGACCGCTATTTTGAAAAAAGACAGAATTAGACCAAACTTAATTTGGAAAGATTGATTAAGAAAAGCTTGCCGCTAATATACCTTGTCTGCAGGTAAAACACTGTCACCGCATACCTTCAATAAGAAGGTACAGAGAGATAAACATTTTTCAGTTTGGATGTTAATTAAAAGAAAAACGGCGATTTTTTATAACCGCTAGATAAAATGAAGTATGTTTCATTAAACATGCAAAAAAACTGTAATGTGTTTCGATAAAAAGGTACCTATTTATCAGGTCAGTCCAACCTGACAAATACTTTCATTTTGTGACATGGATTCCTGAGCAAATGCATTAATTTAAAATGTATATGTGGTACCCATCAGGTTTGAAAATCTTATCTATGTCGTTAGGATTAGGGTTTCAATAAAACGTGAGAAGCCTTGTATTCTCAAATTCATTTATTAGGCTACTTTTAGATCGGGACTTCAATAAGCAGATATTGCGTATTTGTATATAAACGTATTTGCTGTTATGATGGGTAAATAACAAAATTACCGAACAAAGTTGTCAAAAGCCAGAGTCCATCAGACAAAAAGACAAATCAGGTGGAATCCACCGGAAAAATTATCGACCACACTGGTCCTGACTTGGTACAGGCATTTCAAAAGAAATAAGACGTAAATGCTTTTAATATCATTTTTAATATACTTTCTCTTCTTTTTATACTGGTATTGTAATACGTTCTTATTAAAGGTGCAAAGAAAAATATTTATAAGTCATCATGGTTTTTTCCAAGTACACATACCTGATAAAATATCTCAGCTTTATCCAGTTTCTGTTGCTCATTTAGCTGTTTCAAAAAGTACAAATGATTTTTTTTAATTTTGTTGTAAAAGGCATGATCGGAAGAGAGTATATCAACACTGATGTCTTTTATAAGTTTCTCGTATACTTCCAAACCATCACTAAGCATGTCCATCACGTCACCTTTATCTTCTTCATCTTCTCTGTATGAAAAAGAGCCTGAAATTTAATCAAGAAACTGTCATTCAAATTTCAAGTTTCTGCACCTTTTGTAATAAAGGGCTACGCCGAGCGCAGCATGTCGACCACTGAAATTTGAACAAGTGTAATTAGAAGTGAGTGTGGACATACTAAAGAGCTTGACACAATAATTGCATGGACACAATAAGGGGATTGACCCAGTAATTAGCTGGACACAAACCAGGGAAAATGAAAATTAGCCCTTATGACTCCTTATGGTTCCTCTTTGACCCCTTATAGCTCAAAAACGGTAAGAGCTACACCAAATCCATTGGCATACTACTGAAAGCTTATATCAAGTGGAATCCTTAGAAAAAAATCCAATCGAAATCCGACGAAAATTAACAATTTCACGTAAATTGCAAGTTTGCAGTTTTTGCCCCTTCCACCCCTTATAGCTCATACGGTAAGAGCTGCGACAAATTCGTTGACATACTACTGAAAGCTTATATCAAGAGGAATTAAAAAAAAATCCCATCAAAATCCGATGAAAAATAAAAATGTTAGGTAATCTGCAAATTAGCAATTTGGCCCCGTTTGGTCCTCACACCTAGGTAAGCAAACAAGTTACCGAAAATCTAATAGCAGAGTGTTGTGTTAATTTTTCATAAGCAATCCATTGAAAAAACTGCATCAAAATCGGACAAAAATTAAAAAAAAAAAACATTTTTTTTTATTCGCCCCTTTTGGGCCCCATTTACCTCGGGAACGGTACATGCTACGTGAAATCCGTTGGCATATTACTGATTGGAAATTTCCTCACGAGCACACTGAAAGAAATCCGATTAATAATAAAGATTCTACAGACAAATATGTGAAAACACCCAATTCAACGCTTTTTGGCTCTTTTTTAAAAACGGGTGGGGTCACAATAACCAAAACTACTGCAAGCCTTCCTTTTGTACCAAAGAACATTATGTTAAAATTTCATAAGGACTGGTCTACTGGAACAAAAGTTATTGACCAAAGACAAAAGTGTCTACAGACGACGACGACGACAACGACAACGACGACGACGACAGCGCCATACCAATATACGACCGCAAAAATGTTTGCGGTCGTATAAAAATGTAAAAAATATATTTAGCCTAACTTGATGTGAAATAAGATTGTGTAGTCAATATATTCAAACGAATTATGAATCGTGTTTGCAAAAGTATAATATAACGTGTAAAATACAAGTAGAGACTCATACAAAGTCGTTGTTTTATCGGTTTTATGGAAGTTTTCACTTTTATGCATACAATACGCGGAAAATAACAAGCTAGAATAGTAAAGACATACTTTATTGAATTTCTCTCTTTGCTCCGCGGATGCCACGCTGGGAGAAGATTATGCTTACCCTTCCAGAGCACCTGACGATACCTCAAGTTTTTGAAGGAGTTCACACTGCTAGCGCTTTGTGACGTTCTTGTTCATTTTCATTTATTTGTTTTCGTCTTTCTCATACTGTCTCAATTCGTGTTGTATGTGAATTGCCGTGACTTTTGATTTTTTATTTCAAACTTTCAGCTTTCCTAATTTTTTTCCGGTATTCGTTAACCGAAGTTTTATATATAATGTACATTGCCGTCACCTACATTACTACATTACAGATTACAGATCCAAATTAAATATCAAAGTATTGTCAGGTTGTATGCACTTTGCAAAGTTATGCTGCATTGTTGTTGTTGCTCTTGTGAAGTTAAAACAAGAGAAACAAGTGATAACTGTGTTCGCAAGCGAAAAACAAAAGTCTCCCAACCTAACTCCCATATTGGACTTCAAGGCATTACAAGACTCCTTGAAGAAAAAAATTTGGGCAGGGATTCCCCTTATAACCTACATAATACATATCTCAAAATTCCTCCTTTCCAAAAGCACTGTCACAAAAACTGCTGAGTCAGGGATATGTTCAGCCTTTGTTACTTTCGTCCCTTCAGAAATTCTATGGCCGTCACCACGACATCATAGATAGATATGAAATGTCAGTGTCACAAATAAAAACTGACATTTTCAGCTAGATTCGCGTCTTCCCTGATTTGACATTACCGGTTTCGACTTTACCCTGAATTGACCCACTGACAGTGTGACGGGTGCTGTGCACAGAGCAGGACATGCTTACCCTTCCGGGGCACCTGATGTCACTCTTGTTTATTGAGAGTTCACACTGTTAGTGCTTTAGTTTTTTGTGTTGTATATGTAACGTTCGTGTGTTTTGTGGGAATGTGGTGTCTTTGGTCTTCCGTCTTTTGGTGTTCTTGCTTTTGCCTTGTCTCTGGACTTTGATTTGTGTAATCTTGTGCTTTGTTCCTTCGGTATTCTACTGCCGTTGTTTTTTATCAGAAAACCTGATTTTCCAAAAAAAATATGTTTCTGGTTTTGTTTCCATGGCAACAAAGTGCTCTTTTGTCCATTGCATCCAATTTCAGACCCTTTCCAAAAAAATTTGGGCAGGGGTTCCCCTTATAGGCTATGTATAAATATTTCTCAAAATTCCTTATTTTTTATCAAAACTCAATTTTTCAACAAAAAATATGTTTCTGGTTTTCTTTCCATGGCAACCAAGTGCTCTTTTGTCCATTGCAACCAATTTCAGTCCCTTTCCATAAAAAATGTGGGCAGGGGTTCCCCTTATAAGCTATGTAATATATATTTCTCAAAATTCCTTATTTTTTATCAGAAAACTCAATTTTTCAACAAAAAATATGTTTCTGGTTTT